>LOEQ01000434.1:177341-189986 GCA_001685075.1 Bramus lutescens | reverse complement strand
CTTCTTCTTCTTCTTCTTCTTCTTCTTCTTCTTCTTTTTCTTCTTCTTCTTTTTCTCAGAAAACTAGAGGGCTGCTTTTCCTTTCCTTGTTTTTCCCTTCCTGCTATCATCTGGAACACATTAGTTTTGTTGCAGATTGCCTGGAATTACAATCTTGGGGAGGGCCTGAGAAGAGACTTTGAGGGAGCCTCTAAGGGTATTTCTAAGAAAATCTCAAGTGACTTGAGTTGACTTTCTTTTCGTTTTGAAGTTGTAATCCCGGGTAATCGGCAACAAAATGAACGTATTCCAGATGTTAGATGAAACACATACCAAAGGATCCTAGCAAGCCATATTAAACACAGACACTGTAGGACAGTGACAATCAGGTGACATTCTCAGGCACTTTGTAGATGGATGCAACTTTGCTCTTCAGGATTCTCAGGGTTTGCCCAGCTCTCACTCCAGACACAGCAAAGGCTCCCACTGAGTTGCATGCTGATCTTGCGTCTTCACACCTTACCAACAGCTACCACGGGGGCTGTCTTCTTCTAAGTATAAGGATGTCAGAGACGAAGACCATCAGGCAAAACAGCTTCCATGTTCTAACTTTATTTCATGTTCGACCAGCTTCACAAAGCTTTTTTGCACGATGGACATGTTTCATCACATCACAGCTAGGACCAGAATTTCTCTTTAAAAAGGAATCATATTTGTTTGGTTGTTGCCCTAGATAAATTCTTCAGGTACAATGAATGATGTCAAGAAAGCCAGGCAGTGGCAGGCATGCTCTGCTCAAGGAGGTAATAGTGTCTGTGGTTTCAGAAGTAGACACAAAACAGAGGGATGAGAGACCCGGCCTAAACATTAAGTTCTTAAGAGGAACAGACCTGTGGACACTGGCACAGGCCATCCTAGAGCCACGATGACTTCAGCCATTCAGCCATCACCCACAGAAATCAAAGTTAAGTCTTATGAGGTAGAGACTGTGCTCATCTTTTGCAGAAAAAGGAACAGAAGATGGGAGAGGTCACGTGACTATAAAAGAACTAAAACCGGGACAGCCATCTGGAACTCAAAGTTTCACCTCTGTTTTCTGTAAATTAGCATACATTCATTTACAGACTAATGGGTTTGGTGTGGTGTTTCAACTTCTGTCTCCAGACCCCACAAGACTTTCACTCTGTCCTTGCTTTCAATGCATTATCTAATTCCCTACAATGTGTCTCCTCTTCCAGTCCCTTTAAATGTACTAGACAAAACCTAGAACCAAGCCAAGCCCATGTGTCAGCCCCAGCCCTTCAAGGTCCTGCTCCTACTTTGTGGAAACACATAGATGTTTGGTTTTGTCTTCTACACTGCTAGTTGACAATAAGCTTTCTTGTCTTGATGTTTGATGGATTTTCTACTCAGTCTCCCCTGGATGCTTTCCTCTTCCTCGGTTATCTCTATAAATTCCTAGACACTGTGCCCTTGGCACACAGAACATGTGACTTTGCAAAGGAAGGAACAATGTGGAAGGCAGAGATTATTGTTTCATATAACAGCAATAATAACAACAAAAGCCCTAAGGATTTGTTCAGCAATCTGATAGGGTTACTGTATGGGACAGGGGCTAAAAATTAATTCTTTCTGTATCTGCAGCATCAAGTACAATGTCCTGGCAATAGAGTATCAGTCAACACATATGCTACAACTAACTGAATTGGATGGCTTACAAAAATGATATTTATGATATTATATACAGATTAAATACTAATATGCCAATAATGGGAAATATTGAAACTATTGATATCATAAAATTATATTAATATAAAGTTTGCTTTTGAAATACTACATGCTTACTCAAATTTGAAAATCAAACATTGAAATCTGAATAAAAAATTAATGAGATAAAGTAGATAAATACATAGAAAAAAGTTGATATATAATTTCTAATAAGTATGCTAAAGAAAATGACAGCTATAAAAACAGTATTATGATATGATAAGAGATCTTAGCTTCTCCAGCCAATTTTTTTTATTAAAAATAGTGTATTTTATTAGTATGGGTATCTGTATGAGTGCACCACATGTAGGCTTGGTGCCTGCAGAGTCCAGAAAAAGGCACTGAATTCGTGGAAATGGAGTTATATATGGTTGAGCCATCTCTCCAGGTCCCAGATTTCCTCACAATTAAAAGAAAATCCAAGTAAATCATCTGAGTTTTAATAGAAAGAGGTGGAACTGTTGGAAGCACCACCTTTAAGTGAAATAGAATTTTAAGATTGTTCCTCAATATCTAAGGTTTTCATTGGGAATTTTTAAAATTTCATGTGCTTCAGCTAATAATGAGCAGCCAATCCCATGGACAGAATGTCAGGAAATTAACTAGGGTCTAAACACTTAAATGCCCTGCCACAAAGTTCATATATTGAATCATACTTTCAAAGTGAAAATAGTACCGCACGGAATATTTTGGGGGTGGCTAGGCTATAAGGATGCAGCCCTCCTACATGGGGTAAGTACCCTTACTGAAGCACCCTGGGGGTCTCCCTGCTCCACCATGTGAGCATGTCATCTCTGATATGGGAAACAGGCCTTCATTAGACAATTTGCTGGTGCTTTGACCTTAGATTTTCAAAAGATTTGTGAGAAAAAAAAATCTGTTGTTTACAAGATACTCTTACATGAGATTTGAATATAACAACCACAACAGACATCAGCCTGACCTTAAGAGCCACATGGAGTCAGAGCATTACTGGAGCTTATGTGTGCTGGCACAGCCATCTACTGTCTCTGCACCCTGCCATCTCTGCCCCCTGTGACCCAGAGCTTTATCTGATCTAAATTCATATATCTGACTCCTGATAGCAACCACATTTTCCTTCTGTAAAGAAGTAAGATTGTAGAGTGTTTCTCAATGGGGTCTCCATGAGTGTTGGGGAGAACAGCTTTATACTCTGGTGCACTCTATTAACACAGACAGCTCTAGTCCCCAGTTTGCTGATGTGGCTCCAACACCCCCCTCCCCCCGGCAATCTTACCATGCTTCTCTTTCTAACTCTGTGCTTTTCACAAATTCTTGTCAAGAATCCTACAGGAGGATTTCATCTGCACCCCTGTCTATCCAGGTAAAGGTGTCACCTTTCTTCCTAGGAGGCCATTCCTGCATCTTAGTCAAGGTGCAAGAACCAAGACACCCCCAGGATGCTTCCTCTAGCTTACCCTCCCATCTCCCTCTCTCAGTTTCTTAAGACCTGCAGCAACAGAGGCTCAGCCACTGCTTGAGTCTCCTACCGTGGCTTCTTCACATCTGCCCCTCTCTTAGTCTTCCTAGAAGGGGCCCTGTATCTCCTTAGTCACTCCAGTATCTCCTGCTAGAAGTCACCACTGGAAGTCAGCTCCATCTGGTGATACACAGGGAAGCATTGCCCTGCCTGGATCACCCACGGATTTTGACAGAACTCTATAGACTTGCAAACCTTGGCCCAGGTTTTCCTCTACCAACTATAAGCTCCTGGGGACAAATAAAAAAAATTGTTCATTTTACTCCCGTTTCCACACAACTGGAGAGAAAAACCTGAAATGAATGCAAGGAAATCGAATGCCGGATCCAGAAGGAGAAGGGGCACTTCCCACTTTGTTACTATTCTGAGAATCGTGGTTTTGAGGATCTAGGCGAAACAAAGTGAGAAATTCAGAAGAATCTCTATGACTTTCCACACTTTGGATTTCTTTATTAGGCAATTCCTTGTCTCAGCAATGCAGGTAAAAAGGACCCTAAGAGGCTAGGAGGGGGACACATGCTCTGATTGAATTTACTTATTCGTTTTTCTGTGCTCTAAATGTTTTATCCTTTGATGCCTAACAAAATCAACATATCTGTTGTTTTCTTTATTAATTATAATATTTTTAGCTACAGATAAAGGAGACAATTACAACCTAATAGAACACAGGCGGTAAACACAAACTGGATAACAGAGAAGAGGGGACCATACTGACTAGTTTGATCTAGAATTTAGGAAAGCTAAAAGGAACAACAGAAGAGCAGGCTAACAGTGGGCAGTTGGCAATTGCTCCTGGAGCCCTCGGAACTGAATTCAGGTTCTTTGGCATTAACCCCAAGGATTACAGTGCTAGAATACTTTGGGCAATATAATGGTTGACAACCACCCCTACTGTCTCTCCAAGTACAATTCAGCCATTTGTCTCTAACCAAAAATGCTTAGCAAGATAAATTCGAAATTAGCTACCTAGTAAGATTTAGAATAATGTTGGATTGAACCAAAACTAGAGAATACAATGCACAGTCAAACCTTTTCAATAGAAAAGATATGATTGAACTAAAGAAATTATTCACTTCCCCAAGAGATGAGAGTCCAAGTAGTGATGGCTGCTCTTGAGTTGAATTACCAAGGGTCCATCTAGGCTCCCAAGATGTCTTACTGTCTCAGGACTCAGAGAAGAGTGAGAAAAAGAACATAATAATTTGACTGGCATGCCCTTTTAAATGAGGCCATTTGATATTTTTCAACATTTATTCAATTGTATGTGTATGTGTTGTGTGCACATGTGATCACATCATGGCACTCATGGGAAAGCTAGAGGACAAATTGCAGGGGTCAGTCCTCTCCTTCTCCCATAGGGTGAGTCCTGGGGCTCAAATTCAGGGTAGAAGGCTTGGCAGCAAGCACCTTGCCCTATTGAGCCAACTCATTGGCCCCTGGGTGAGATACAGGGTGAGATAGAGTTCTCCACCAGCATAGCTGTGCATGTGCTGTGTGCACTCCAGCTACAGCACATGGGTGCAGAAGGATGGCGCGTGCATGTCCTCAAATGTGCCCTCTGAACAAGGAATGTTCCTCAAAGGTCCTCAAGAGCTGGAAAAGTAGACTCCCTGCAGCTACGAAGGGTGTATAGTGGCGAGGAAACCCTTCCTGGTTCTGGTTAGCCCCTCCCAGCACACATCCACATACCTAAACTATGATCAAAGACAAGACCATCTGCTTGCAAAAGAAAAACTCGCTTTCTCCAGTGGAATCTCACTGGTGATATTAAGCATATTTCAGGGTAGATACATGTCCAGAAGTAGATGGACAACACAAAACAAAAACAAAGGTATTTTAATAGATTTTTGGCTTCATGTTGCTTTGTTTGTTTGTTTGTTTTGTCTTACTGGTCTCATGCCTGTCTATTATGATTTCAAATTTTGTGTTTTTATGGGTTTGGTTTTTCTGTTTGTTTGTTTGTGCGTGTGTGCATGTGTGTGTGTGTGTGTGCATGTATGTGTGTGAGTATGCGTGTGTGTCTGTCTCTGTGTGTGTTCATGGTTTTTCTTATTTTTTATTCTGGTTTCTTTAGGGCTGTTCGTTTGTTTACCTGTTTGTTTTCTCAAGAGAAAAAGAAAGGCAATGGAGTTGGGTGTGTGGAGAGGTGAGAGGTGAGAAACTGCGAGGAATTGGAGAAGGGGAAACCATGATCCAATATCACATGCAAAGAAATGTTCTCAATAAAAACAATAAGACTGTTAGCAACTCTGTGTGAAAAACCAGCTGATCCCATGAGTGATGTTCCCTCAAGGGACAAGAAAAAGTCATAGCAAAGACAGAGGAACCTTCCAATCCCTCTCCTCAGTGGAGTGTACAAGAGTCACGACAGGAATTCTGAAACCGGGCCTCGCAGTATGGTGCTGCTAGCCGGTGCTCTTGTGAAGGAGGAGAGGGAGAGGTAGCAGAAAGCTTCTCCATTTGACAGCATGCTTCTGTCGCTGTGGCCTCTAAAGTAGCTCAGCAACCACAGTGTCTTGGTGTCATCGATCCTGCATCCCAGAGCTCTCTGATCATGGCTCTTTCCTGGAATAGATGGAACAGAAACACTGACTGACCTTAGAGGATCCACTGACAGATCTGCTCTAGTGGAGGAAATACCAAGGAAGAAAGGGGGTGGCAGAGAGGAGGGTGAGGGGTAGAGGAGAAGAAGTAGGGAGGAAGAAAAGACAGGAAGGAGAGAGGGAAGCAATAACTGATTTGCAGAGATAAGGAAGGGATAGAGTTATAGATCAGTGGTAGGGTCCTTGACTAATGTTCAATCTCACAGAAAGGAAAGGAGGAAAGGAGGGAGAGAGGAGGAAAGGGGAAGAGAAGGAAAATACTTTTTATACTTGGCTTCCATCTTGGAAATGTAAATGAGTATGACCACTCAAGGCAAGAGGCACCTTTTGACAGGATCTAATGGCTTTCCAACATCCACAGGCCAGATTGCACAAATGCTTTGCCGATCTATTTCCGACCTGAAGGGTGGGGAAGTCACAGGAAAGGAGAGGGCACGGAAGTCAATTACTTCTAGGCAAGCTGCCCAATAAGTTAAAAGTATAAATACAGGCAAAAAATAGAAACACAACCTCTTTATCTTTCCAATCAGGGTTTCACAAGCACACTCCCACTTCCTCTTGGGGTAGGTGCAGAGTACATCACTCTTAAGAGAAAAGAAAGAGTGAGCACTGTGCTTTTGCATCTGAAGAAATACCGTGCTGTTGAGAAAGCTACACATATATGGGCTTTGGGGGATCAGGATGCTGATGAGCATGGGAAACCATCACTTTAGCCTCTGTTTGAATTTGAAGAAGTTGTCTCTATTAAACAGATGGATAGACTAATGAAACCTCAAGAATAGTATGTTTGGTCATTAACAAGTGATTTTTACAAGGGAAAAATTACTCCAAGGCAGAAATTATTAAATGAACAGGTCATTTAGCAGCAGCTCACCTTGTGGTGAACCTTTCTGATTTTGTTGTTTACAAAACAGAAACAAGAAAACAATGGAGGGAGGCAGGGAAGTTTGTAAGATGGTGTGAGCTTGCCTGGCACAGGGCTGGTCCACTCTGAGAACCACAGAAGGGCTCATTATCACAACCCTAAGGACTACAGACCTGTTAGGTTCCAGTTTTTGCTATTCTGCTCTGTAAATTAGGGGTTAGCAACTGTACCCAGATTTCCAGAGGTCACAGTCCCAACTCAAGCCACGAAGCAACCTCACCTCTCAGCCACCACGTGAACACCACACAGAGAACTATCTTGCATCTCTCAAACCTAAAGCTTAGTATTTCATGTAGATAAGAAGTAGATATATGGTCTCCCTAGGCTACTAGGTAGCATAGTAAATATCTTGATAAAGGACTCTTGGAGAGCTTTGGATGCAAGGCTTTATTTCACTCAGAAAGATGCTTAAAATGGCATTTTCAAATGTGGCAGGTACACCTGGGCCATAGAGACAGACTCAAGAATGGGAATCACACATCATCACAGGCACCGTGTAAGAAAAGCAAGGAACTGGAAGTAACCTCTAGGAAGTGACTGAGGGCCTATGAAGGAAAGACACGCTGTAGCACACTGTGCATCCACGTTGGATCGGGCTAGGATATTTACAAACAGATTGTTCAGTAAATATAGCAAATTCCAGCGCACTGCATAGCATACACTTCAGCTTTGGTAAGATTTTTGATTAAGGCATGAGTAAGGACGCTTTAAAATATTGTCAGTTGTCACCGCTCTGCTGTACAGAAACAATTGGTTTGCATTACGTATTTATAGATCTGGGCCTCTATTTATATCCTCTAGAATTAACATAATTATTTTCAGAGCCAGGAAGAGAGTCCTTAATTTAAATTTGTTACTAGGTTCCATGAAGAAAAAAACACATATTTTACTCAACCAAGAATAAATGTGACTAGGAAGGGCAACTTGAATCGAATGTAGAAGAAATTAAGCTGAGTTTCTAGCCCCAGGAAAGTGGTTAACAAATAAGTCTGAGTCCTGCCCTTCAATAGGTTATGCATGACAAGGGTAGAAGTTGAGAAGATGTGGTTCTCAGAGGCCCATCTTTCCATTAACACCACTCCTATTCCTGCGCATCGAGGAAATCACAGAGCTCACACCTCAGGCATCTCCCTATCAAAATCTCACAAAAATATGTTCTCTACGTGAACAAGTTATCCTTTTAATCAATCCGCCCTTAGCACCCAAGGCTGAGCAAGCCAGAGAGAATCTGGTTATCAGATACTTTTCAAACCAAATGGTTTCTGGCAGCCTCCTGGCTTTAGCAGCTCTCCTTACCCACTGTCTTCGCTACAGTTGCCTTGCTTTGAAGAGACACTATATCCCAGGCGACTTATAAGAGAAACATTTAATTGGAGGCTTGCCTACAGCTTGAGAGGGTTAAGTCCATGACCAGCGTGGCGGGAATCATGGTGACAAGCAGGCGGGCAGAGCACTGAGCTGTAGCTGAGAGCTTGCATCTGACCCGCAGGGAACAGGTAGAAAGTAAGAGAAATTGGGCCTTAAAGAGCCCACCCCCAGTGACACAACTCCTTAAGAAAGGTCACACTTCCTAATCCTTCTTAAACAGTCCACCAACTTGGTACCAAACACTCAAGTCTATGAGTCTACGGGAATCAGTCTCATTCAAACCACCACACCCCCTAATGGCAACACTGACACAATGTAGAATAAATGGCTACACACTTTGTACCTTGCAGACGTGCTGGTATTTACAGAAGCCCTGAGGCTCCTGAGTAAGACAGAGCAGTTAACTTAGAAGGTGAGCTAGTGCAATCAACACTCTCTCCATAACAAACATTGATCGTAATAAGTACCTTTAATGGACACCTAAAATCACTTAATAAAGAATAAGCACACTCTTGTGGCTCCAGCAACCTAAAAGGCCGAGGCAGAAGGATTCCTTGGACCCTAGACCAGGCCCAACCATGAAGGAAAGAAGGAGGGAATAAAGGAAGGAATGAAGGAAGGAGGGAGGGAAGGAGGGAAGGAACAAATGAAGTAAAACCATTTTCTGCCAGTGAGAACAACTAACTGGACGAACAATAAATATGATTTCAATTATTTGCCATTATTTTCAGACTGAAAATTCAGCAAGAAGGGAACAGGTTGTACTGATGAGATCAGATGATGGACAATCTGGAGAGACTCTTCTATAAAAGTTTTCCTTCCAAGGTCCAAAGTCGTTAAAAGATTGAATTTTCCTTGGCATCCAATCGGTTAACTCAATGTCTTAAACTATCTTAAAAGAAACTGCTGCAGCCTTCAGCATTATCAGGATGCATCGCAGTCCTCTCCAAGCTAAGTACCATGAAGTTGAGCTAGGCATGTTCTCGGCAGCTAGATAAGGAGCTGATTATTCTGCATTAAATCATAAAATAGCTTTAACCATGGCTGGAATCAAAATGTTTCTGCCTTGTATACATTAGCCTGCAAATTTAGAAGCACTTAATAAAACATCCCATGAGACCCAAGGATATCCAGATGAGGAGGCCATAAGGACTGCCCAGCTCTAATATGCATCTGAAATTCTAGACCTCAGAACCATGGTTCATGTGCCACCAACACTACGCCACCTCCAACCTAGGGGACCAGTGCCAATGCTCTCCCCACCAACCAAAGTCTCTCTTACATGTGGAGGGGACATATGTTTCTATTATGGGTGCTTGCCATGTAGAGCCAGCTAAAAGAGCCACTAACCACTGAGACTCATGAAGAGTAAAACATCTGCCTTCAACATGTGGATCAAAATTAAAAGTGCAAAGTTGATGTCTAGACTTTGGCTTCCTTGCTTTTATATGCTTTTAATTTGGTGAGAAATTTAAAAAGAAAATAATGTCCCTTCCTTGTAAAATAATGGCAGGAGCTACCCTGAAGGTAAATCTCTGGGTCTCTGCACTTCAGTGTCATGGAGTGATTGAACAAAGAGAAGCTGTACACCCTTCCCTGATCTAACTTTTAGGTTTTTATATGATTTGTTTATGTTTGAGATTATATTATAGTATGTCATTTCCCCCTTCCTTCCCTCCTTCCAAACCCTCCTTGCTCTCTTTCAAATTCATGACCTCTTTTTCCATTAATTGTTGTTACATGGATATATGTATGTGTATAGACACACATACACACACATATATCACCCTCTCAGTCTGTATAATTTTGCTTGTATGTGTGTTTTCTGGGCTGATTATTTGGTACTGAATAACCAAACTGGAGTGCTCTTCCCTAGGGAAGACTATTTCTCATATTCTCTGCAATTCTCAGCTACCTGCCTGTAATTCTTTGTGTACGGTTGAGGCTTTTGGGTTTTCCCCCGTCCCACTCAACAAGGGAATCATGCCTGGTCCTGGACACCTAGTTTTCAGTCTTAAAGTAACGACAGGGACACTCACCAAATGGAAGCAACTCACCCCTCCTTGATTTGGGCTAAACTAGAGCCCAGGTCACAGTTTTGCCTCACCTTTCATCTCGAGAAGGAATTCATGTGGCGAACACTATTTCTGAACAGCGTGTGAGCCATAGGAAATTCATAGCCTATGAATAAAAATTGTTTTATTCGTACCAATAAAGAACCACAAAGGAGAAAGAAATAGGCACAACCTGCTTTGTGGTTTCTCAAGCTGGATACCCTTTACTTGACCTCCCTCCACGGAATGCCTGAATCCTAAATCAGGACGCATCGGGAAGGTTTTATCTAAGTAGCCCGGCAGCAGATGAGGGGGCGGTGAAATGAATTGGCCTCCCCTTCCCTCACTGGTCCCCTTGACTTCCAAAAATAATACTCTGGCCCAGCTGTTCATTTATTTGTAGGTAGTTGAAGTAGAAGATTGTAAACTAAGTTCAGATGCCATGCAGGAAATGGTCAAGTCTTCCAAGTCTAACACTGAGAACCCTTTCTTGTCCCAGGGCTGGATGAAAGGCTCTGGGTGCAGTGAGGCTTTGACTCTGTGCTCCACTGACTGGAAAGGGGCCACGAAGCACACAGACTATCCTGGAATGGCTCAACTCTAAGCCAGACCAGCCAGGGGCAGCTCCCACACCAGGCTTACAGCTTGCGTGTGGGAATGCAAAGCCCCAACAGAGCCCTAAAGTGAGGACACCTCAGGTGAGGGCCACATTGCCCGGGTCAGATCAGCAGTCTCCAAACAACCCTACTGTCCCCCGGGTTTTGACTTCCGTGTTAAAACATTTGGCATCTGTGCTGTGTGCTTGCTGTAAATGTTCAGCCCAAGGTCGGCACGCATACAAAGACAGAAGTCAATGGAGCTGCAAGGGCTGATTCTGGATGCCACATCTGAGAGTCACCGTGTTGAGGTCTCAGTTCCTCTGTGACAAAATCAAGAACTTTTACTAAGGACTATTGTGACCACACGGGCCCCTCTCTATACGGACTTCCATTAGAAGCAGACCTTTGGATTTCTCATATTTTGGTCTTTCAAACAAGATACATCTCAAAACTGAGGAAGGTTAAGACACGGCAACATGACAAGGCACAGCGAGTTACTGTGAAGCCCAGGAAGATGAAAAAGCCATCAAAAGCCCCGTTCTTCATGAGGTCAGTTATAAGAGAAATCAGAAAAGCTTGACCTTCCGGATGCCGGCCCCGGGATCTGCAATCTCTCCCTGTGGAGAAGAGCTGGCAAGGGAGAGCTTACTGAAACCATGACAGGAACATTTTCAATATCTAGAGTTTTGCTGATGAATCTCTAAGACAAGACACTCCTTTTATACACTAGGCAAATATAATCTTGACTTGCAAACTGTCCCCACTTTTTCCAGAGACAAGTGTCGGCAAACCAGCTCACTCATCTCTGCCCTCAGTGACTGACAGCTGCAGTACCCGTATTTACCTCACTCTTTAGTTGGGCCGGGCGAGGATGCAGCAAGAACTCAAAGCGAGACTTTTACGCAACTGAGAAGTCAAGTTTTCAATGTCCGCCTAGCGAGTTTATTTGGAACGTCCCTTTCAGGAATGATTTTTTTTTGGCAGCTGGTTCACTGTGGCGGCCAGGGAAGGTGGCTGGCGGCTACAGCAGAGCAGTGTGTGGACGCTAGTCTTCTCCTTACAGACAAGGTGAACCAGATGTACCTAGACCACGTCTGGAGCGGACGGTGTATGGCAGAGCAGGTACTGAGGTGCCAGCCCTCCTCTGCCAAGAAAGCAGGGGTCGTGGTCACACACCCTGCACAGTGTAAAGAGACCAGAGCTGCTGAGGGAGGTCGGGAGACCCTCTCACTCCACTGCACAATAATTCACCGTCACCCAATGGCTTTTTCTGTATTTCCTTCCCATCACAAATCTACTTCAGTACTTTTGACACTATATTCTTATTGTCTTCTCAGTAAGATGGTTAAATGCACTGAAACCGTTACAGGGAAGATAGAAACGAGCAAAGCAAAGTCTGCCTAGTTGTTTTCTGTGCTCTTCCTTGTTCTTCCTTGTTTGTGGGTAACAAAGGATAAACACGAGGTTCTTTCTTTTCACCCCCTAGTCTTCTGTAATGTCTTAACATCATATCAATTATAATTAATCCGATTATAATTAATATTACATCATTTTAGTATGATGTATTAATTATAATACACCAATTTTATCAAAGGATAGAGTCATTATGAAAGTGTCGTCCAGTTTATGTACTCCTAGAAGCCTATTTTAAGGAATAAGTAGAGACAATGGTAAAGATCATGTACCAAGGATTTTAATCTCAGCATTATTTACACACTTAGAAATTATGAGCAAGCGAATATCCAACAGTGTAGACTAATTAATGTCATGGTGATCAATGGTGGATTACTGTAGTGATATTTCATTTGTATTTTAATAAGTAAAGCTTGCCTGAAGATCAGAGAGTAAA
>LOEQ01000434.1:153748-177201 GCA_001685075.1 Bramus lutescens | reverse complement strand
CAGCTCTCAGACAGTCTCATTCTGAGATTCCTGGAGGCAGGATCGCCATTTCAGGCTGAGGCAGAGGTAAGAGCCACTGGCTGGCTGCTTTGTTTTTCTGACCTTCAGGTTGAGCACCAATATTTGTCTCTGGGTTTTTATTAATCATGCTTCAGATTACCATAAAGAAATTATTATGCATGTTTTCCCAAAATACTGATACATGGGGTAATTTGGCAAGATTGACCTCCCCCTCCCCCCTTACACACACACACATTTAGAATCTCAAAGTGTTAATAATGGTTATATCTGGGTGTTATAATTATATATTTCTATTTCTTCCTATGCTTCCTTGTTTTCCAATTTTAAGATTTTTTTCTTACAAATTGATATTCTCTACTAATTTTTTTACATTTTAAAAAATTCACACAAGAAAAATTTCCCACACTCAACATTAATTCTACTCTCTGAAAGTTCTTAACTTGGATTTCAGGATAGACCCTTCTACCCTTCAGGTCCCTTGGGCAACAGTCAAATTATGTTGCATGAAAAGTTTAAAGTGTATTTTATGTTAAATGATCTAGTATTTCAGGGTGCATGTGTGTGTGTGTGTGCATGCGTGCATGTGTGCATGTATGTTTATAAATTATTTTTAAAGTCTGAGTCATTTCCATAGTTGCTATGATTTATTTAACCAATCTCGTGCATGGCCTGACATTTCACTAGCCTGCTGAGTCCTGCATTCACTGTCTCATGCCCATATCTCACACCTGTGTTTATATCTGCTGGTCAACCTCCTACAGCATCATAAAATTGATATATTTTAACATTTTAATAGAAAATACCACACTACCCTCCAAAAACAATCAGAAAACACATGCTCCATACAGAAGTCTTGTCAAATACCATAATGAAATGCATTATTTTGTGGGCTAATTAAAAACATACTAAAAAAGAAACAAAACTAAGAATGAAGCCTTTTGTCAAATGCACCCTCATTGATACCAACTCAGTCCATTTTTTCCATTTATTTTATGACAGACAAGATATGGCATCGTGTCATTTTAGTTCCCATTTTTATTAGTAGTAAGGTTTATTTCCTTTTTCTGTAATTTATTGACAATCTCTATATATTTTTGCTGTTTTTATATTGTTGGGATATTTTAAAATGCAAGGATACAGTCAACAATTTCAGATAAAAGGGAAGCTGAGGCAGTGTTTTGCTGGTCCTGGATCCTCAGTGAGCACATGTGACGCTGTGCCATGCTCTGCAGGGAAGAGTGGGGAAGATTTAGAGGTGGAAGAGGTTTCTTGCAATTATGCACAGAATGAGGTTTTTAATTGAATGGATCCATTGCCCTGAATCCACAATAATTTGATTCTTTTGCTAAAATGATTGGTTTCAACAGATTATTCCATTTGATTTTTTCCTCCCATTTGAAGGCATTTTAAAAAGCAATGGAATTAATTATCACAAAAATGCTGAAGAAATGGAGTCAAAAGCCATGAAACCAATTGACAATTAAGGCAATGAAAGCACTTAAATGCAGCCAATACCAGAAGGAAGCCAACCACATGTGAAGAGCCTGCCGACCCATTAAGAACTGCAGTTTACACCATGTCGAGAGGAATTGCATTCTACTTCATGATACCCATTGTGATAGTCTGAATGTAATAGGTGCACCTAAGCTCATAGAGAGTGGCACTATTAGTAGGTGTGGCTTTGTTGGAGTGGGAATGGCCTTGTTAGAGGAAGTGTGTTACTGTGGGGGCAGGCTTTAAAGCTTCCTATGCTCAAGATACTGCCCAGTCCCTCAGTATACTTCCTGTTGCCTGCAAGATTAGGACTGTCAGCTAGTACTCCAGCACCAGTCTGAATGCATGCAACATACTCTCCACCATGATGATAATGGACTGAACCTCTGAAACTGTAAGAGAGCCACCCCAATTAAATGTTTTCCTTATAAGTGTTGTCATGGTCATGATTAGGAAGCCTAACTCAGACACTCACTTTGATTCTTTCCCAAGTCATTCTCACTACATTTATTCTCTCAGGTTACTTCAGTAGCAGCCTTGAGAACGGTAGGCCATACAGCAAAGAAGAAAGACAAAGACTTAACTCAAGGAGTTCCTGGTGGTTGGGGAGGTATTCCCATGAGAAGTACAGCTTTGATGGCTCGCCCTAGAGATTGTAGATTCAGAGTAGAGTTTGGACCCTTCATAAGCCTTTCCAGCTCTATGGAAGCCCACACTATACCATCTTCACCCCACTCAAGTTCATTCATGGAGCCCTGAATGCGTCAACTCAAAACCTTTGCCAATCCTCTCTAATTCTCAGGAATATTTCTGAGAATTCTTAATCCCCTGAAGAGTCCAGGATTCAACAAGGTTATCAGAGACTAAAACCACATGCAAGTCCCCACACAGGACTCACACTGACCCCATGGCATGCTCTTAGGGGTTGGGGAGACTGAGAACAGAAATGGATGAGGGAGGGTATCCTTAGTTGCAGAATAATGTAGAAGTAACTGTTTTTATAAAGTACCATTTCATACAAACAACATCAATTATGAAAGGTAACTAGTTTGTGTCTAATACTGTTGAAAAAGTATCTTTTACTGCAAATCGTATCTTGTTTAACAGTGGAAGGTTTTGAGGAACTGGACCCTGCAAGTTTCATTATTTTTGACAAATAAAAATCCATTTGATACTTAAAACAAAACTTAATTTTGTAAAACATTTTAATTTGCGTGTGTTTAGAGGGTACAAATGGCTAGAAGACAACTGGTGAGAATCTGGTTTCTCCTCCTACCTTGTTGGTCCCAGCGACCAAAGTCAAGATGTCAGGGTGGGCAGCAGGCACATACACCCACTGCTTCATTTCATAGTAAATGGTTATGTTGGCTCAAGCCTTTGATCTCAGTGCTCAGGAGACAGAGGCACAATGATCCTAAGCTCTATAGGAAGACCCTGTCTCAAAAAAAAAGCAAATAAGCATAAAACCAAAAATCCACACTCAATAAATGAGTTAATCAAACTAAGCTATTTTATATATGAATCAAAGGCTGAAGAGATGGCTCAGTGGGTGGTTTCAGTTCCCAGCACTCATGGTAGCTAACAAGCTCTGTAACTTCATTTCCAGGGGGATCTGATGCCTTCTTATGGCTTTCATGATTACTGCGTTGTTGCAGAATATTTGTTTAAGTACGCAAAGATGTGTTGCATTTGTTTAAGTATGTAAAGATGTATTGCATTTGTTTAATTATATAAAGATGTGCTCTTGTTTTACCTTGCATGCCTAAGGCACCTAATTGGTCTAATAAAAGGTTGTACAGCCAGTAGCAGGGGAGGAGGTATAGGTGAGACTTCTGGGCAGGGAGAGTCAGTAGGATGAATTTAGGCTTGAGAAAGAAAGAGACTCCAGGATAATGTCATGGGCCAGGCAGGCAGGCATGGAGGAAGCAGGAAAGTAGGAATACAGAATGAAAGAAAGGTAAAAAGCCCCAAGGCAAAACGTAGATAAATAGTTAAAGAGCTAGTGGGACAACCTAAGCTAAGGTTGCACATTCATAATTAATAATAAATCTCCATGTCTTTATTTGGGAGCTGTTTGGTGGCCCAAAGAAAATGCCAACTACACTGCACACATGCAGTGCACATACCAACATTCAAGCAAACCACCGATACACATAAAATAAAAAATAAAATTCTTTTAAAAATTCTTAAACATGTGAATCATGCCAAAATGTCTGAAATTTCTAAGTTCAACATCAAATACTAGGTCTACAGTTTGCAGAGCACACGGACTGTCTGCCCAGAATCAGCTAAATGCTGACAGCCTCACGGTACAAATTCATAGTCTCCCATCTCCCTTTGTTAGCACACTGGTATTTGGGGACTGTTCCTCTATGGCCTTCCCCTGGTATTTTTCTTAGTGATTGTTCTAATACTAATATGTTCTTTCATAACCAAGGGTCCAGAGTCCTCCCTAAGGAGCAGGCTAAAGCATCAGGTGAGAAAATGGACTCAGTAGCAATTCACAGAGTTGCTAAACCTCAGAACTTGTGGGAACTTGGGAAGGAAGGAGGCTGCTAGGATAGGGTACAGAGGTGTAAGGAATAGCAAGGAAAGAAGAAGGACACCAAACAGTCCTGACTATAAGTCATACTAATATTCTAGAATTTTCAGTTCTTTGTCTAAACTAGTAACTTAGAATCAAGAAGGCCTTTTG
Source organism: Bramus lutescens (assembly GCA_001685075.1). Taxonomy (NCBI): domain Eukaryota; kingdom Metazoa; phylum Chordata; class Mammalia; order Rodentia; family Cricetidae; genus Bramus; species Bramus lutescens. Next base: position 172,991 of record LOEQ01000434.1, on the reverse strand, counting down.
GGCTTATATGTGACAAAATGAGCTTTGTGTTCTTGTTCTATACAATAAAAAGAGGGAGGTGGTTTAAATAATTTCATAATGACCTTGTGACTCTATACACATCTAGAATATTCATATTTAACTAGGCATGGAATTAAGATTCACAAAAGTAATGACTTTTGACTTGATTTTTAGACTAAACCTGTACCTAACACCTCTAGGTTACTACAGACTAAGGCCAGTTAGTTGAGGGTCTAGACCGGCTCCAGAGCTGACAGGAGAGTTAAAATTATCCAGTTTTACCAGTTTTAGAATCTATACCCTAATCTAGAACAGGCATGTTCCAATAGCTAACCTCCAAAACCATGGCCAGGGTTTTTTTGTTGTTGTTTTTTTTGCTGTTGTTCTGTTTGCACAGTACCTATTTGGGAAATTGTTAAAAAACTCAGACTATCATAATCAGAGGGAAGGGGTGTCAATGTTTCTCAGTATTGAAAAGAATGTTTTCAGCAAACATCCATGCTATGTGAAAAGACCTCCCTCACAACCCCTTCCTTAGTCAGGAGCTCCTGAAACTCTTGGCAGAATAGATTGAGGAGCAGCAAGTTCATAACTAAGTTTGGAGTAAAGACTCATGGATTAGCGTTTTCAGAGGCATGGGAACCAGACTTCATGGTAACAGGCTCACATCCCAAAAAATCCTTTTTAGCCTATATAGCTGAATAATGAATGAATCCAAGTCCAAGAGTCTCAGAATGGGAGGGCCCCTAAAAGGCCTCATTCATCAACTTCCCACATTATCCTTAAACTTCTTCTACCCGTCATACTCCTTTGAGAAGAGACGACTTGGAAACACCAAGGTATACTGTAGTTTCAAATAGTAAGAAGGGTTTTCTTTGATCAAGGCCATATCTCTGCATTTTTTTTTCTGATCACCTAACCCTAATCCTATATGTCAGTCTCAAGAGATTCGTCAGATCCCTACTGGTCCTGGAAGCACTGATAGATACAAGGTTAAAAGGCATAATCATCTTGCCTGTGCTGCTGCAGGCTGCTTAACTGCCTACGGCCGCTCAAAATTCAAAATACCTTCACCTGTCAGAGCTCAACATGCCCCACGGGGTCTTTGTTCCCAACGTTTGACTCCAGACATAAATGTGATAGGCTATCTGCTGAGGCAGAACCTGCTGTGTGCCTGCTGTCACCGTGAGCAATGCCTCATGCAGCACGGCAGAGCGTCTAGCAGACACTTGAGCGCTTCACTGTTGGCAAACATTTGGGAAATTGTTCATGCTTATAACTATAACCACCACACACACACACACACACACACACAGCCCTTCTAGCACAGGACAATCACAGTTTTAGCACCATGGAGTGGTTGAGAGTTTTCTGTTCTCTAGCCGGGCTCAATGGCATGCTGTCCATCAGTCCACCTTCATCAAAAAGACTTCATGACAGGGCTTCAGTCATGTTACCACAAACAAGCAGGGCAGGTAAGAAATCAACCTCGGTGCTGCATATCCCTAAAGTCATGAGTGGCGTATAACACCCCTTCAGTGCCTTATCTTAGGGATTCTCCCCCCTCATGGTCTAACGCTTAAGAATAGGGACCAGATCCTATGCCCTAGAAGTGACCTCACTCAGCCAATGTGGCCCCATTCACAAGCATAATGGTTGGCACAGGGGTCCCAGAAGAGCCACAGCGTGTCCTCTCCAGGTTGTCCACAGAACAATGGAAAGGAGAAATGCTCTTCATGGGAGCCACCAATTCTGTCTATTAATGACTTCCTCTTGTTGCTATTTGGCAAGAAATGACTTTATAAAGAATGATAATAACACAGAAAAAATAAGGCCAAGGAAGGGAGAAAAGTGAGGTCTAGATGCCTGGACATTGCCGTGATTGAGAAAGTACCAATTAACTAATCCATTTTCTTTAACCAGAATTTGGTTTGTTTCTGTAAGCTGTGACCAAAAACCACAGCTACTATACCCAAACCTGCAAGCCAGCATTGCCCCACATTCCATCAACAAACAGTGTCAAGGCTGGAAATGAACTTGAAGATCAAACTTATTCCTTTACCCTACAGGTCACACAGGTGAACTACTCTAAACTGACTTAACAGACGGCACATCATTTTTGATGCAGGTTGATGGATGTGGAATGAGAGATTGTCTTAGAAGCACATTTGGGCTAGCAGATGCTTCACTCATAACACACTTACATATGTGGATTCATCCATCACCTGACAAGCAATGCCAGTACTCAGACTCAATGTCTTTGGCTCGCTTACAGACCTGAAAGCCCTGAAACACAATTAGATCAATCCTCTCTCCAGGAAAAATTCATCTGGAAGAAAATAGTGGCCTAATGGACCACATCTAGTCCTAAATAATCTTGTTGCTCTTCAACAGGGTTATTTGGTTGATGGGGATCTGGGAGTTTACGGGAGACATGAAGACCTATTTCCTTAAGATATTCAAGATTTACTTTTCAACACATAGAATGGAAATGTATTCTTGAATATATTTCAACTTTCTCTTTACCGGCTGTGCATAGAAACATTACAAAATGCGATGTTAGCCTAAAATGAACGTGACTGTTACGTCTCTCAACAGGTTCTCCTTTCGTGAGCTATGACAGCAATCTCTCTGTTTTTCCTCAGAACAAGGGAGGAGACTGAATGCATTCATAGGAGAAAATCACTTCACAGAGAGCAATGCCTCGGGATGGATGGCAAAGGACCAGGCTTCGGAGTGAGCACCTTTCATATGCTCACACCACCTCCAGGAAATACTGTAGTTCCTAAGGGATTGGAAAGAGTTGGCACAATTCAGCTCACAGGCAAACCACCTCAGACAATGTCCTACCCACAAGAGGTCCTGACTGAGAATTGCACAGAGTGCTAGTTCAATACTGAACATTTTTAGCTGACTTTCAAGTGTGCCTTTCCCCTGAGCTCAATTACAGCAGCTTTGCAGGCTACTTTTGGAGTTTGTGGACACATGTGTGGTATATTACAGACATACCCAAATATTTTGAAGACAGAACACATGCCTAGTGAGAGAAGAGATGCAAGTCAATATCATTGCCTTGTAGAATAATTAACTATGAGAATGAGACGCATGCTTACAAATGCTTGCTCTTGTTAGTATATTACTTTGATATGGTATATAAACTTCCTTATATAAAATCCAAATATCCCAGGGTGTATTTGATTACTATTCAGCGGTAATTGAGGAAAAAAAACAGAGAACTTAAGCAGATAAAGGTAAGTATTTGGATATAACAACGTATAGCAACCTAGCGCCTGTCCTATGAACTACTTTACTGCTTCTCTTCAAAGCAAACCACTCACTTAGCTGCATTCATTAAGCTACAATTCTATGGGCAGCAACTGGCAGACTTTGCTACTGCTGTTCTGTAAAGTGTCATTTATTACACCCCAGACAACTGAAATTCATGTTCAGTGACACAGAGATCAAAGCAGTGGCCTTGTTCAAACTTGGAAATGGAATTGATGATATCACTAGAAATCCCCATGGCTGCCCTTCATATATTAATTAACCTTACCCTTGTGTTAGGATACAAGTGGGTACCATCCCAAAAAGTCAATACTGAAGCCTACAGCAAAATCCAGGTGCTCCCACCACCCCTGTGCCTGGCTACTGCAGACCAGGAGGAACTCAGAATGTGGCCTGACAGTGACTTCAAGGAACCAATGTGGCTGAGTGAACTTACACTTTTACTAAACTAACAATAAACTCTAAACCTACAGTACCATAGACTTGGTAGACGAGCAAGAGATTCTCTGGCTCCAGACACACAAGTGGCTAGAGGGGTTAAAAGTCGCTCTGATGAAATTAGAATACTCACTTACTAAAGGCCTTAAGGCCTGTCTCCCCCTAAAATCTCTTAGAGGAGGTTACCATGGAATCTATATCCACTGAATAGCACTCATGAACTACACATTTATTTGTTCAGGGAAAAATGTGAACCAAATAAAATAGCCTCCAATTAAAAAAAAAACATTATTTCCAATCTAACAACCGCCAGATTTCATATGCAAAATTGCACAAGGAAAAAACATGATTAGAAAAATAACTCTTAAACAAAAAGTATTAAGAGCAAGAATGGCACTGTACCTTACAGTTTAAAAGAGTTGGGTGTATAGTCATTCTTTGGCCTCTACAGGGAATCGGTCCCAGGAGACCCCACTAAAAACAAACTAAGAATGTGCAGGTCTCTTATAATACAGTATTTTTGCACATGACCTGTGCACATGCTCCCATAACTCTCGTGTCTATATTGCTTGTGATACTGACTATAATACAAATGTCATTACATTAAACTCCATGCTTAGTGAATAATGGCGAGGAAGGTTCAGATACACTCATTACAGATGCAAATTTTAAAGAGTAGCCTCCAGCTGTGACCATCTGGCCTCCAGAGGAGGAGCCCTCAGAGGGCCAATGGTCCATCATTTGGGTTTACTCCATCACCAAGATGCAGTGGTTATGGCTTCCTGTTCTGAATATAGGTTTGGGCACTGGGGATAAATGTACATGTCGCAGTTGGTTAGTAACAGGGCCAGCAGGACCAAGCTCCTGCTACCCTGGCAGGCTGCCACTCAAATACATCAGCGAAATACACACAACCCCAAAGTAAGTGGGAGTGAGTCACATGGGTTTCATCTCATACAGGAACAAGGCTCTCTTTCCATGGGCGGAACACCTCCTCTGCCCTGCCAAGGAGGCAGGTAAAGCAGAGCACATCCATGGGGCAGAGGCACCTCTGTCCCTGGGGGACTGGGGAAAGGTGACATCAGAACAGGAGAGTCATACACACCTCTCTTAAGACCCTGAGTCAACAGTGAGCGTGGCCTAAACCATGCGTCTCCACAGCTCAACAGAAGTACAGCTGGGCTTTCACCAGCATTTTATGGTTCACATGGTCAGTGAAGGGGATGAAAGGACTCTTTGGCGAAAGGCACTGTAGCGACGAACTGTCTTAGCAACCCTCTGTAAGACTAAAGGCATCCTTAGTTGGCACGTGTTTGAACAGCCCTGCTCTGCTGGCTATTTATTAGGTGAGGAGAAGTCTCTTTCTACAGAAAGAACAAGTTTAAGGCTCAGAATTGGGTGCAGGAGCCAATGCATAGCAGAAGCAAGCTGATGTGGGCAAGGATCGGCCAGTTCCTGATCAAAAGTAAAGATGCTGACATTTGGATTTTACAGGTATTTTACTTCCTTGGAATTCTTTGGCTGAAGTTAGATCTGACTTTATAGGTATATAATGTGGAACAAAAGTTATTATTAGTCAGGAATTAAGGTAGAGAGCTAGAATTGAGACAAATCTATCACTTTTATGACACATATAGAGAAAACAACCTCACACTTGCCACCCTTACATGGTAGGTGGACATTGACCAGTCCCTGAGAAGACGGTTTGGACACGACTGTGTTCTCGCCACACTTCCCAAAGAAGCATGCAAGTGGATAACTGAAAAGGGCAGATCTCATCTGAATTCATTCTTAGACAAAACAAATTCTTTAGATCAGAAAGAAAAAAAACAATGAAAGACTGCCCTGGCAGATGGCCCTGGAGGTAAAAGCATTTGACATAGAAACCTGAACTGCGCTTAGTCCCCAGGATCCACTCAAAGGTGAAAGAGAGACCTAATGCCCCAAAGCTGTGCTCTGAGTCCCACATATGTGCTGTGGCATGTGTGCACCTGCATGAACACACTCCAATCACACACACACACACACACACACACACACACACACCATCACTACCACCACCACCACCACCAACAACAACAACAATAAACATATTTTTGAAAAAGAGCATCACTCCATGTGAACCACTGACCCACCACAACATTGCAGCCGCCAGGGCGACAGGATGCATGTGGAAACAGTCACAAATTCATTGAAATCAAATGAATTCTCATGGAATTTCAGTCCGCTAACAGGTCCACTGAAGGGTCCTGGCAGAGCTTCCAACAATACAAAAGATGATTGTTGCTTACTGTTTATGGGAGAAGTAGGCTTGAGTGGGAAAGAGCAGGCAGACTCAGTGTGTTGACTGCTGACCAGATGATGTAGCCCACCAAGGCTGTCTTCCTGACTCCTGAGGGCTGGCTGGTCCTGGCCATCCTGGATTTGCTTCTGTCTAGTGGATCACATGCTGCTCTGTCCAACAGCACCATTTTCTCTGGAACACAGAGCGCTACCTAGAGTATAGCTTTAAATTTAGATTAATCACCAGAATGCCAAAGCCAATGAGTGTGTTGTTCTGTGCTCCCTGCATGTTCCTGTGCCCACTCCAAGGCCTTCCGTGTCTCCAGATCCTTCTCTTCCATTTGATCTGTCAGTGTGAAGAGAAAGGCACCTTGTAGATCTGGTCAGAGGCCTGCTGGAAAGGTCTCCACGTACCTGCGTACCTCACCATTGCCCACAGCGATGTGGGTCTCTACCAAGACAGCCATGGACCCTGAGCCCTTCAGACAGCCATGATTGGCACCTGGCATGGCTTGGAGATCTCTGGGATCTAGGGGTACTTCCCTGTGCACAATGCAGGAAATTCCCAGCACCAACATCCAATATAAGCCCTCTATGTTTGGAATAAGCAAAGAGGCTTTGTTTTCCTGACCAAGACCTACCTGAACTGATATAAGAAGAGTTCAAAAAAATATATAGATTTCCTCTTTTTAAAAAAAGTTTAATGATTTATAGCACCTAGCAGAACCAGGCTTCTATGGCACATGGCAACAGTAGACTACTGCTTTGGAGGTTCAGGAATCATCCTTCACAGGTTGAGCCAGCTAGGCTATGCACTAGAACTATATGTCAAAAAGCAAAACAGGGCTGGGGGTATAATTCAGAGGCAAAACACTTGTCTAGAGTGAATGAAGCCTTCCATTCAATCCCCTGTACCACAGAACAGGAAAAAGGTGGAGGGAGGATTGGAAAGAGGGAAGGCAGAAGAGTAGACTTCCAAAGATTGTTCACATTTATATGTTTATTTTTTATTATTTTTGTATGAGTGTTGCATGTGTGTAAGTGTATCATGTGCATGTCGGGTGTCCATGGAGGGCAGAAGTGGTCAGACCCGCTGGAACTGGAGTTACAGAGGATTGTGAGACACTATGTGGCTGCTAGGAACTGAACATGGATCTTCAACAAGAGCTACAGATGCTTTTATCACTGGTCCATCTCTCCAGCCCTTGACTAAATATTACTACCCAAGACTATCAGATAGGCTACCTACCCTTTGGAAATGCTCTGTGACATGGAGGCTCATGAAGTCACTCCTTCTGCCATGGCAAGATACCAAGGAGGAAAGATCAAAAAGAGAAGAGACATTCGTCATCTGATTTTCTTGTCATGTGAATGACAGTACAACTCTTTTAGACATAACATTTTATTCTGTTCCTTTTCAATATTCATCATGCTACTACCCTGATTCTAATAAAACAGTCATGGCTGTCAGCCACCCCAGCAAGTCAAGTCTGACAACCTGGCTGATGTAGAGCGGGGCCAGCTAAATTAGTGTAGTGCATGTTCTCAAATATCAAATGAAAGAACTCAAATATCCTATCCATGGCTAATCTTCTGAAAATAATATGACTTCTAGTAAACCCAGACATTAGTCTGGTTTCATTGTGTGACCTTAAAATAAAAATATCACAAATTTTAGATTAAGGGAGACTATCTCTAGAATTATTGTTGACCCTAGCAACAATCTCCAAATGCTATGGACGAGCACTCCAGGGTCTCAGAAATAACTACTCAAACTGCAGTGCCTCACACTGAACCTCTGGACACTTATCAGACAGCAGGGGGGCTTTTAACAATCACAAGGGAAAGGCATGCTTCTGTGGTGTTTTCCTAAGGCTACTTCAATGAAATTTCATAGGAATTGCTTTTATAGCCACAGACTTTCAATTACAAGGCCAGCAGTCCTTATGGGTAGCCTAGAAAACAGCTCAACACCTCTCTGCATAGTTCCCACTCAGAAGCTCCCAAAGACAGTCATTGGGTGACAGTATGTAGAATATGGGCGGCTGTCTCAGAGGTTCATCCATACACAGTGGAGGTAGTTTTGCCTCTGCCTAGGGGAAAGTATCTGATTCGGGGAGGAATCAGAATCTGACTTGTCAAAAAGGCTGTGGAACTGGTTATACTCAGACGAGATACTGAAAAATTACCCTAGTGGTTTTTTTTCTAAGAAGTAACTCACAGATTCATTTCCAGGATGAAGATCCATGTGCCCCCGCCTTCATTGCCCCCACTCTGTCACAGCTATCCAGGATAGCAAGCCTACGACACTTCAAGTGCCCATTCAAAAGAGTCCCCAACCAAGGCAAGAAAAAAATCGGCCTTGTGATCTTAATGAGATGGTTCTCAACTCACCTGGGGTCTTGGTGGAGTAATGGGTTCTTGAGCCCAACTCTCAGACACTAAGGGGACCTGGCTTGGCCTGAGGAATTGTAAGGCTAATAGATTGGAGGGGATGCTGCTGGACCAGTATTGACAGCCACTCTTTCCTGGGCCTGGAAACCTCCAGGATCCTGTAATGTACTTAAGCATTGGTGAGGGTGTTGTTTCTTTCTTTTCCAAGGAACTGGAAAAGACACTTAGTACTTAACAGGTGTCTTTTACATACACATGAAGTCATGCTTACGTCATATGAGGAGGTCCACCTGCTACCATTCTCACCAGGGAAGGTGGGGGCAATGTTACTGCCCAGAGCAGTGGGGAAAGACACCCAATGCCCACAGCTAGGCTACCCGTGTCAGGACTTAATATAGACATTTTTTTCTCGTCTAATCACAATAGGTCACATAGAGTGACGTAAGGCAAGAGGGCGTCCACATGGTCTGAAATGCTCAAAGAGCTTCCCACGCCTTTCTGCATATGTCAGTCCTTCCACTGACACAGCTTTTAACATCCCACAAATGGAGAGCAGAGGAAGAGTTCGTGACTATGAAGTTAAATAAATGACCAGGGATATTGCTATTTCCTAAACCTAATAATAAGCCAGGGCACACATAAAATTCGTAATCACCAAGTTATCTTGTCATTTTCTCTTCTGTCTTCACCAGAGATAATGATAATGGGTTAGCCAAATGTTAAATATTTGTGACCTCTGAAATTAGGGTCATTCAAAACTAAGTATTTAGGAGTGGTGCTTGGCTATGGACAGCTAAAGGAGTAATTTTCAAAACAGAATTCAGAAATAAATGCTCCCAATTCAGAAGCCTAAAACAAAAATAAATATGTTCACTTACTAGATGACCACAAAAAAATTAAGTTTTATAAATGGATATTAAGATGAAAACAGCCTGCAACAAAATAACATTAAAGAAACACTTCAAAGAATGAAAGTCCTTGTGTCAATTTCTCTCTGTTCCCATTATACTTTGTAAATCTTTTTGAAGTCAAGAAAGATAAATATTAAATCAATGTTAAAATAAAAATATTTGAGACAGCTAAAATGTCCAGATAAGTATGTGTTCATAAGGTCAGGATTTACCTCGTGATACTATTATATAGCCACTGAATTAATAAATACACAGACCATGTAGCAGGATAGAAATATCATTGTTGTGTCATATTAGCAAAGAATAATAAAATTTACATACATATGATATGGTTATGCCTAAAATATGCAAATGTGAAGAACACTGTATGTAATCCTAACTATCCAAAATCCTGCAAAAAGCACACTAGACTAAAAGGAAAGTATATTGTTCACATGAAGCTTTAAATTGAACTGGGAGTTTTGTATTTTATCAAATAACCATAGCATCAGGTAAAACTTTAGCACTAAACAATTAGCATTCTGAGTATTTACGTGGTATATTTAATTGAACTAGCTTGGGTCTTTCCCAACAAAGGGCAAGTAAAAGGTTGAACAAAAACTATACAGAGAAGCTTTGTTCTGCAAAATGACAAAGTACAATCACACGGGACTATCACACAGGACTATCCTGAGAATGGTCCAGGTACCTGTAGAGAGTTTCACATTTGTTTGAGATGAGCTTCTGAGACCTGTTTTAAGGGGGAAATCCCAGCAGATGAAGCCATAGAAGGTTCCTTTACAAGAGATGAACAGAATATGCAAAATAGCTGCAGTTTTCCAACAGTCACCACAGCATGAAGATTTTTATGAAATAAGAGATTTTAAGAAATTGAACATATGACCATTGTTCAGAAAGCACCCAGTGCTTTTATTATCCCTTACAAATCCTACCTGGTATGTTATTTTAAGATGTACAAGGATGTGGGGTTTCTATAAAAGGGAGAGATTTTTCTGAGCCCCTGTGACACTAATAGGAAATGCACACAGTACCTTTGAGACAGTGGTTTCCAGAAGTGTGGGAATGCAGCTTTATGAAGCTGGATTGCTTTGTTCCTTGCCATAAATAAAATCTAAAACCTTACTTTTCCTGCTATAAGTGATACCGGGTTGAAAATTATTTCCTGGATAGAAGCAAAATATGATTCTCAGAGTTAAAGGCACTCTGGTTAAATCACAAGACATCACCAAATTTGAGATTAGGGGGTGCTGATATACCTCGTTAGATGAGGGAATCATCGTTCTTAAAGTTGTATGTGTCATGACTTCACTGAGCACCCAGCATCACAGACCATGGGTCCTAAAAGGAGTCATCTCATTTCGGTACACTTAAAACAAACACCGCCTATCCACCCAGCTAATGGATACATACATACACATTGTGGTCTTTGAGAACACTCCACTGCCCAGCACCAAAAGCATGTTAAATTAGCCACTGTGTTCCTGAACTGAAGACCTAGATCATGGCATGAGTTGCAGCTTTGCTCTGGAAGAAGAGGATGACATGCACTGTGTTCAAAGTAACATATTTCTAGAAATATTTCCCCAAAATATTACCTGCCACCTATATCAGTAAGTCTGAAAATTCTCAGGGACTAAGGATTTGAACATTTGAGGTTGATACACAGAAAGCTTGCCTTTTGATGTTTCTTCATGGTATCAAATGCAGCATCTACATGAAAGACCTGACATTTCTAAAAGGTTGGCATGAAGGGAGGAGCAGAATCAATAGGGTTCTCTTTACTTAGCAGTCTTGACCAGAGCCATTGCCAGACCCAACAGAGGGACACAAAGTCAATGCCCTCTGCTTCCAACAATCAGATTCTTCAAGGATGTTGGCACCCCAACACAGCTGTTCCAAAGCCACTGGGTAGATACAGCGACAGCATTCAATGACATTCCTGAGATTGGCAGCTTGGCTTCTCTTCCTTTCATTAAAAATACTAAGTCATCTATTTACTCTCTGGATGGTTAAAGGTTTATGTTGTCAGCACACACGTAGAAATTCTCAGATTTCCCTTAATTCTCATAAACTTCTTGCCCCATTCCCCAGAGGTAACGTTGGCTTTCACTTGGTAAAGTCGCCACCTATACACTGTACTTGAGTCCATGACATCTGACACATAGCCCAGGCCACAGATGGCCATCCCATACTAGTGCCCTTCTCTCCTAACACTGTGCCAGGGGGTGGGGAGCTCGGGGCATGGAGGCATTGTCGCAGCTAGCCTTCTTGTGCACTTGTTTCTGTTTCAGTATACTGGACAAACTGTTTGAAATGCCCAAAGAGAAAACTCCAAGATGTGTTAGGGTTGTTTCAAAGATGAGAACAAACTATTTCAACCAGCACCAGAACATCAGACCAAGTAGGAAGACATAATCAATCACACCTAGCCTTTGGATTACACTAATATCCCAACTATGCTGGAGTGTGTCAAAACAGAAATAATGCCAGATGAAAAAACACCTTCAAGCCAAAGAATGAAAGGTAGTATGAGAAATTTCTCATGTGTGCTGTGTACTGATTTTATTGTAAAATAATTTCCTCAGGATGCTTCACTAACACAAATTTGATTTGTTACATTGTTGTACATTAGGTTTAACTCTATGTGCTAATCAGTCATAAAATCACTTATCTCCTAGGTCAGGCTAATTAGGCCCCAATGAGACTTAACCCCTTGGTTCTGTAGAAGGGACCTGCAGTATCTTGAACGTTAGGCAAAGTTCAACCCAAGGCAAGAAATACACTAATCTATTCAAGAATTTTTCATTCTCCGTAGGGACACTTGTATCCTGTCTTATAGCTAAGCCTTGAAGTTTGCCTGTGGCAACTTTGGGTGCAGCTTGGTTGAGAGGAAGAAGGTGAAAGTGTTCACTCTATGTGTCACTGACTTTCATTCAAAAGATAAAAACAGCAATTCTTTGGGTAAATGAGGGAAAACAACAGAAAAGACACATTTGCGTGTTATTGCAAGTACACTGACTCATCATGGCTCAGTTTAAAACAGTCAGTGCTTCACTGACCTTTAAAAGAAGTGTCCTTGAGATTTCCACTATTCAAAGCTATTTTGGCCCTGGTGGGTTACTCACATAAAGAAATACTATAGAAGGAGTTGGGGTGCATAATAGAAAGCAACACAACCCGTTGAACTAATTCAATTCTCTGAGAGTTGGTCAGTCAGTCTATCTACCTATCTGTCTATCCATCTATCCATCCATCTACCTACCTACCTATCTGCCATCTATCCATTCATTTATCTATCCATTATCCATCATGCAATGTTGTTTTAGGTAAGCACTGTAATGAATCTATGGGACTGAACACATCTGAAGCTACTAAAGTATTCTTTATAAACATTGCTCACTCTCTCTAAAGTAGGTCTTCTTTTAAGAGAGTCAAAATATATGTTCAACGACTTGCACATGCTCACTTTGGATTATGCAAGGGTTTCATGTAGAGCAAATGGAACATTGTCTTGCTAGATATAAATAGCCACACTTTGCTCTCCTGGTCAAGAGCATGCTAACTTGAACCACAGCAGGCAGAGTGGGCGCTCCAGTTACTACTGCTTCTGCCCAATGGAATGAAGACTTTCTGAGTCCAGTAGCAAACATAAACTTGGACATGCCAACATTATAGTGAGACATCACTCAATTTGACTCACTAGGAGAGACCACAAGGTTTGAGTGTAAAATGAGGACAGAAGACTTAAGAGTGAATGGTTATTGTTTTCTCATTCCCAAGAATGAAAAAGGTGCTGTTCATTTCTGCACCATACAGAAGTCTTCCATCTTGTGGAATGGGAAATAATTTATCCACTTGGAAGTTTAAACATATTCAAAAGTATTATGTATATATAAGTTTTGGTCCTTTAATGAATAAAAAGAGATACACTTTTGGGCTCAGGTAAGCATATGTAGTATTGAACTTGGCACATATTTGCTGGACAGCTGGATGAGTGGCATGCCAAGAGTGGGTACTTCGGCCTCAGCTGCAGTTGAAACTGAGTTATTCAACACGGGCCTGGCTGATGAAGCCACCTTAGATCCAATCACGTGACTATTCCCATTCCTCTGGGCCATAAAGATACTTGATAAAAGTCCCAGAAGGAATGAAGACAAGGATGGAAGCGATTACGTCCAAGTTCTTCTTCAATTTTCTGCATTTCTTTAGTCACCATCTTTTTCATCAGGCCATACAATACAATGCCCTCTATAATAGACCAGCATCCAAGAATGCCAGCTGGAAACAACTGGAGGATAGGATGCCTCACCACACAAATCTCTACGGAAATGTCTAACCCCTAGTAGTCTGTTATATGGGCCCCCAGAAGTGGAGGGTCACCTGCCCTCTGAATCCGGGCAGAGCTTTGCTCAAGTGAAGTTCCAGGAAGAATCCTGGGAGAGTCAAGGAAGGGGTCTTTCCTGGTAGAGACATCATAAAAAAAACCAACAAGGACCCAAGTCCTTTATCTCCCCTTATAGTGAATGAAACACTTGAATCCACACACTAAGGCTCAGCTTTAAGCACTAGACTGTTCTAAGAGACACAGTCAGATTTTTTACTTTAAAAGATCTTTCTGGCAGAAATGGAGGAAATATATTGGACAATCCAGATGAGAGGCTTTTTACAAGACTCAGAGTTAGCACTTGAAAGCAATATATTGGTTGCCAAATGTATCCTGGATTAAAAATGGAGAACTAATATCTGAAGTCCACATCCTGACTCACCCCTTCCTGATGTGTGACTATACATCAAAAATATCTTTTAATTTTTCTGAGTCATTTTTGCTCCTTTAAAGCCCATTTTCTCATTCCATTTCTTCACATGTGAACTCAAAAGAAGCATGTTTACTTCACAGGGCATTGACAACTAGTAAACAATTCCCACAAACATTTACACACACACACACACACACACATAGTGCCCAGCCCTACAGCTTACAGGGTATCCCATACAAGGAAGTAGACAAGACAATATCAACCCAAGTCTTCTTAAAGTTATAATGGGGAAGGGAATTCATCTGATTCATCAATGTGGTCTAGCATATACAAGCCGCTCCTTCCAAGTAGTGAGCATCATCACAGCAGCACATGGTACACAACCGAACAACTATTTATTGGACAAGTTGCCTGCTTACTTCCCAGGGCTACACACTCCATTAACTTGGAATTGTTTCCTCAATGTATCTGAGGAACCCAAGACACTTTCCATTCCCAGTAAAGGACTAACCTTCAGGATGGAGCAATCTGACATAAGGAAGTCAGGTTTCAACCATCATAAAAATAAAGGGAAGAAACCTCAAAGTAAGAATTAAAAGCTCTCGGCCAGAGGATGAGCCTACAACCCAGGGGAGGACCATCTTCTAGCCCTCACTTGGAACTTGAGATTCTCTCTTCCAACACTGTCAATTTCCTCCAAGTGTTGGAATGTCCCTGCCAGCACTGGCTCTCATCTGTTTGACTGAACGAAGAGGCTAGGAGTGTGTGATAAGATAAGCCAAGAGCAACAGAGGGCGTAGTTATCACATCCCTGACTCGGGGGCTTCCCATGTAATTCTCACAGTCAACTGTAAAGGACAGTGGAGCCTCTTGGAAGATGAGCAGGCACAGACATGACCAGCTGCTGTCAGTGTCTGTGTGACAAGCCTGGTTGTTTACCCCAAATACTTACGTCGGTATTTATTTCTGAACTCCACTCACTTCTTTCAAAAATTTTTAACTTTTGGGTTGATGGCCAGGAATGAAATCTAATCCCTGACACAGGTATGTCCAACTCTTTGATATTACAACACAACATTGTCATTTTCAAAGCTCAGGCTCAAGCATTATTCAGTCGAGCGGCACAAACAAATTGAATAATAAAACTTAATGTTTTAAGCAAGTTCATGATTTTGGGCTGGGCTATGGCATCCATGGCCACACATAGTAGCACTGTATGAGCTGCAAGTTGCAAGTGCCTGCCTTGGACATGCTAATCACATATGCTCTCATGCTCTGCCACTGAACCATGCCTGCGCCCCTGTATCACTATTGAATTTAGCAGCAAAGAACTTAAGACATTGAGTACAGCTAAGTGACAGCTCAGTTTTACCGGTGTCCGTACCCACTGCAGGGGACAGCACAAGAAACTGACCCAAATAGCCTTCCATACAAACACTGGCCACTTTGGTTTAAAGCATTTGTCCCCATGTTTTGATATTCCCGGAGGTGTCAACAGTGGTTAGGGGGCACAGTTTTATCTACTGGATCATTTTCAAGGGTGTTTTGGGAGAAAAGGGGTGCTGTCTCTGTCCGGTAGGGTTTATCCTCTTTCTTGTTTTCTGGTAGGGCCATGTTATTGTATTACAGCAGACAGAGCTCCTGAAGCCAGTACTGTGACCGCCACCATCCTGTCCCTCAGTCTATCAGACAAGCCTCTTGCCACACCACAGAAATGCCTCATCCCGTAGCCAGCTTGAGTCTCTGGGTTACCTTGTCCTGTCACCCACAACATTCCTACCATGTGAAATGACCACCAGCAGTCTCTACTCTGAGAATTACACAGTCTGGGCTAAGGTTTCTCAACAGACGGACATGTCTGTTCATGGCCCGGGAACTGTAAGTGATCAAGCATAGTTATGTGTCAAACACAAAATCTTGAACTTACTTAAAACAGTGTAACTGATTTTTTATGCAACTCCTTTGTGCAGTTTTCAAGTCTGAACTTCGCAGATAACAATGTCAAAGGATCAGACATGCCAGAACAATCACAGTGTCAAGCACAATGCGTTGTACAATCAAATATTGCTTAAAGTAAATGCCAACATCACAGTAACTGTATTTAGCAAATGCATCCTATATGTCAGACTCTGTTTAACAGAAAAACACTTGTTAAAATACATTAGTTGGTTCATTCATTTTTGCAATACTGAAGACCTTGAAGAAACGTCAGACAATTTTTCTACCACCCCGGTTCTACACTGTTTTAGAGATCCCCAGCTACCCTACAATTTAGATACTATTATCAACTCTATTTTTCAAGTGAAAAAAGAAAAGCTAAACCTCAGTTAAATGAAGAAAGGAATGACCACGAAGGTGCCATTTTCATCCTTGCTAGGTGAAGGGCACCGAATTGAGAGGCTGAGTGTTTGTTTACTCTTGCCTGGGCCCCACATGCAATAATGGAGACATAGCAGGAGGTAAGCCGGATTCTGGGGGTCCTGGAGCAAACACATCAGCCTGAGAGAATAAGAGAAAACAAAGGCAGACAGCAACAAGCAAACCCATAAGTAGGAAGGGAGACAGATGAAGAAGGGTAATGATATGTGTTGAAGAGTAGGTGGGTAGTCAGGTGGTGTGCAAAGGCAGGCCTGGGATTGGGGTGCTATTTCAGCAAAAACTCTAGAAGGCTGATGATCAGAACAAATAGACAGAGAAAATGTCTCCACATCTGAGGAACAAAAGCAAACGAGTGTTTTCTAAGAGGCAATGGGAAAATGCTGCAGGGTTAAGACCTAAGAGAAGCACCCAACTTACTGTCACAAAGATCCCTGAAGCCTGCATTTGGAGGTCACTACACAGAAGACAGAAAGAAAAGCTCCCAGAAAGGCCGTGCAGAGCCCAGTGAAAACCCAGGGTCATGGCAGCAAGTTCAATTCTTGCTGTTTGATCCACCCATTATTCCTAGATATAGCTATGTCACATCCATCCCAGGCCCTTGCAAGCACTCTACAGTGGTTTAATTCCCACCTGCCCCAGACACTTAGAGGCACTCTACAGATGTCGTATTCACACCCACTCCAGACACTTATAGGCACTCTACAGTGGTTGAATGCCTCCTTCACAAAATAGTCTCTTCCTTTCTGACCAATATGTTTTATTATTTTAAGACAAGAAAAATCATATTAATAAGTCAGCAAGCAAAATTAGAAAAGGACAAAATATTTTTTTCTTTTGGTCACTCTGACAGTGGTCATCAGTCAGTCAGCTTTGTATTCATGCCTAAAAAGAGATTTGGAGTTTTTCTGGAAGACCATTTCATTGACCTTCCAGTTACTCTGCAATTACAGAAGACAAGAGTATTTCAGTACCCAGTCCTAAAACAGAATCCTCAAGGGCAAGAAGTGGGAGTTCTGTGGACAGATGGATTAGGGAAAACAAGGCATGCCTCTTAGAACCTAAGAATCTGGACACTAAGCATTGACGGTGTTAGCTCATTCTGTATTCATATAAGCCCAGTAGCAGATCTCTAGCCAGAACAAGCAGCTAGTGAACAGGCTTTGGAGCCCAAGGCCCTGAATATGATGAGCTCTAGCATGTCTCTAACTGTGTAATTATGACACAGTTAAATGACAGCTCAAGACACTGAGAGTCACAGGTGTTCTCCTCTCCTTCTCCCGTCCCTGTGAAGACGTCATCTCCATCCCCCAACTCTCAGAATACCTTTTAAGCTTCCTAGCTCCAACACAGATCTGAAAATTCTAAGCCAGGATCCACACAGGAGAGAGAATATGCAGTGTTTATCTTTCAGGGGCTGTGTTACCTCACTATCTTTTCCAGGTCCGTTCATTTTCCTGAAAAATTCTTAATTTCATTTTTTCTTAGATATGTATAAAGTCCCATTAAGTATTATGAGGGCCTGACTTTTTAAACTCCATTTTAAAGAAGGGGCTCCATCTTGAGCCATATAATGAGCTGGGAGTGGGCTATCTCAGATCCAGAAATGTGCTGCTGTGGCAGAAATTTGAACAGATTCCCTAAAAATGGTCCATTAAGAAGATAGGGGGCAGGGCCATAAAATTTAACAAGGTCCAGATGTTCTTGGGGGGCATCCTGTCCTTGAAGATACCTTGTCAGTTATGCTTGGCTCTTTGTTAGGTTTTCACACCCCAAAACTGATGAATGGTTTCAGAAACTAAGTTATCCTATGCCCTTCTTACCTAATCCCAAGACAACAGGACATGAACTCCGCTGATTACGATGTATCCCCTTTAAAAGTTCTACCCTCCCAGGGCTCCCTGCCACACTTTCTGCACCCACCTTTCTGCTGGAAAGGTGTTGGTCCAAACTTAAGTTTGAATATTATTAAAAACCCTCATGTAATTTGCATCAGAAATCCGGCTCTGTGAATTCATGTGGGGACCAGAAACTTGGGCATAACAGTGGACTACATCTTCATTATCAGCTTTCCATCACTTGACAACATCTGTGCTGACTCTACTTCCTGGCTCGTGTGAACAGAGCAGCAGGGAGCATCACATTCAAATGTGACTGTAGTAGGATACAGAATCCATAAGGGATATGTGTCCAGATGCAGTATAGCTGGGTCATATGGCAGTTCTCTATTTAGCTTTCTGAGAAAGCACCGCACTGGTTTCCATAGTGACTGCTTCTGTCTGCCCTCTTAGCAATAGTGCGGCATCTCCATTCTCCACAACTGCACCAGCATTTTCTGCTGTTTGTTCTCTTCATGACAGTCATTCTAACAGACATGAAAAGAAAAATCAAAGTCGTTTTCATATGTATTTCTCTCCTGGATGAGGATGTTGAACCCTTTTTAAAGTGTTTATTAGCTACTTGTAACTATTCTTTTAAGAACTCATTGATCAATTTCATAGTACAAGTTTTGATTGTGTTATTTGGGGATTTTTTGGTATTTTGTGTTTTGATTTCTTTGTATACTCTAGATATTAATCCTCGGTCAGATTTTCTCAAATTTTGTAGAAAGGCTCTTCACTCTAGATTGACAGTTTCTTTTGATGTACAGAAGCTTTTTAATGTCATTAGGTCCATTGGTCAGCTGTGGTCTTAACTTCTGACTAGACCCCTGTTCACATAGCTCTTACTTATGTCTGTATTCTTGATGTAGGAGGGTCATCTGTCTATGTGTTACTTTCATTGGTTAATAAAGAAACT
>LOEQ01000434.1:137025-151517 GCA_001685075.1 Bramus lutescens | reverse complement strand
GCTAGCCGTGCGGGAGCTGGGCTGGACGAAAAGCAGGCCCGCTCCCCTTTCACTCTATCACTACATATTCTAAAGTCCACTCCTCTTCTTGTCCAGCAGTTTCAAAGTGTTGGCTCTTACCTTAAGGTCGCTGATCCATTTGAAGTTGGTTTTTGTTCAGGGTGAGAGATACAGATCTAGCTTAATTTTCCTACAACACATAGAATTTTCACAGAACCCCTTTTTACAGGGCTATCTTTTCTCCAAAGAATATTTCTGGAATTAATGTCAAAAAAATCAGTGTGTGTAGTTATTTCTTGGACCTCTACAGTATAGATAATGGAGAAAATGTTTAAGTGGGAAGGGTGTGGGGATGAAGGGCAGAGGAGAGAACTGGGATAGGTCAACTAACCGAAGAATCTATAAAAAGCAATGTGTGTTAGTACTTTGTAATCTAATTTTTTGAGAGTTTTAATAGTGGTACCCTGCACAGGTAGGTGTATAATACTACTCCAAAAAGCCATGAGTTATTAAATGAAAATCTTAGTACCACTCATGGGATACAACCTCATTAGTTGTGAGAGAAGGCCTAGGGGCCCCAAAACAATACAGGATATTGCCATTTTTCCTGACAACTTGCCAGAACTAAGTGGTAGGGCTCTATTGTTGAAGACACCACACATTTTATTTAGAGAGCATAAAAAATAAAGCTGAGGCTAGAAGCTTCATCCCTGCTGGCTGGCTTTCAAAGTTCTGTATGGTGCTAAGCAGGCTGCTGGTAATCACCAGCAGAATTTCCAAGTTTTCTGTCCTGCATGCTACAACCCTGACCAGCCAGGCAAGATGTGCCCACTGATGGGATAGTGGCATGACTAGTATCACGGTAACCAACTATTTTCTGACTGGAGCTGAGGCCCACACCACAGAAACTCATGCCTGGTGCTATAATCCTGGTTCAAAACCCATGGCTGGCAAGATCGTATGTTCTAAGGGAAACTATTACTGCTATAACATATAAATGAACATGTTATTAAGCTTCCTTATACATTTTTGCTTATATCTATAGATTAGTGACTCTTTCAGTGTTAATCAGAGAAGTTTCTTCATGCAGCAAGTGGCAGGCAATATGGAAGTCAGAATTTGTCAGAGGGCTAGGGATAGACATCTGTTGAATGTTCAGCCCTCAATGGGATGTCTGTATATGCTCCAAGTTTCAGAGAACTTCTCAGAAGAGGGAGCAGAAAGCATGCAAGAGCTGGAAGACAGAGAGGACGCTGTGAAACACTATCGTCTGGGCATGGCGTTGACATTAACCCCACAGAAGCAGACCTACAGAAGATAGAGCCTGCCAACATCTGTCATTGGTTGTCAGAGGCCTTCATGATGCTCTACCTGTAGCTGAGGGGCTACTGGCAGCTTATGGTTCTTTAGGGAGTGAGAGTCATTTTTTTTCAGTGGCATAAGCAGTGCTAAATTGCCTGTGCTCCATTAAGTAGCTTTTTACCTATGCTAATGTAGTCAATCCTAATTAAACTCAGTGCACTACATGCAAAAAGTGCAAGAAAGCAGAAGGAGAGATGTTGGGAAGGAAGAAAGCAACAGGAGCAGAAGACCAGAGAGGCAAACACATTGTATACATGTATGGAATTGTAGAAGAATAAATTTAAAAAAAATTAAGGGAGATATTGAAAGTCTATAAAAAGGGAAAAAAACACTTCAAAACATTGTAAAATTCATTGTTCCTAACAATAGTTGCTTGGGAGGAATAACCAATAGCTGACCCAAAAGGATCAAAACTGAGCTACAGACGCCTGGGTCAGTACTAAGCTACAGACGCTTGGGTCAATGCTGGGCGGTCAGTACTGGGCTACACACTCCTGGGTCAGAACTGAGATACACACTCTTGAGTAAGTACTGGGCTACACACAGCTGGGTCAGTACTGGCATACACACTCCTGGTCAGTGCTGGGCTACACATTCCTGGGTCAGTGTTGGGCTACACACAGCTGGGTCAGTACTGGCATACACACTCCCAGTTCAGTTCTGGGCTACACACTCCTGGATCAGAACTGAGATACACACTCTTGAGTCAGTACTGGCATACACACTCCGGGTCAGTGCTGGGCTACACACTCCCAGGCCAGTACTCTAGGCTACAGACAACACTGGCAGAATTATAAAACACTGCTTCAAACTTATCCCCCTCTGTGTGTTAACTTTTCAGGAGAAAAAAAAATCAGGCAAGCAAAGTCATCTCCTATGGTTCTATTGAGGAATGAGATTAAGTGCCAACAAATAAACTGGAAATACAGAAGTAAGAAAATGTAATAATACTTAGAGACTTTCATATTAAGTTTTCTAAAATTGTTCAACTTTTTTGGGGTGGCAGCCAGAAAAGAAACCTAGAAAGCAGGAACTATCCAAAGTAGAAAAGAGACAGGAATCAAGCAAAAGTCGGGCACGCCTTTCCTTTGACATCTGAAGTAAACAAAAGCAATTGCTATTTTAAGGCAAGTGCTGGGCACATGCAGTCTCCCATTACTGGAGGGTTTTGATGACTGCTCGGAAACATATATAGATCTCAGGAGGAGGGAGGGAAAATTGATTCAAGCCAGAGGATGATTTCAAAAAAAATGACAAAATGGAAAAAAAAACTTCTGATGGACTATTAAAACCTCACTTCAGTTACATTTTGATTAAGAATATATATTCCATGCATATTGGAATTTATTAAACATTGTGAGAGTGTGGTTCACACTAGAGACTCTCCAGGGTTTACTTGGCCAGCATTCTTCCTTCAAAACACAGCACTGTATTTAAAATATACATTTAGGGACTAGATCTAACCTGAAAACCTAAACAGGGCTATAGCGACTTGACCATCCCAGGTCTGCGATAGCCAAATAACACCTGAGATTCATTCCCCTCCATGTAATAGTCTTGAATTCCTGATCACCCTGCCTCTACCTAGCAAAGGCTAGGAGTACAGGTGTATGCTACTTCACCAGGCTTGTATCCAACTTAACAAAGGCTTGCAAGGCCTGGGTCCCATTGTTTCAAGCAAACAATATGGTAGAAAACAGGCACACCAAACACTAGTGTTTGGTTTGGTTTTGGTTTGCTTATTTGCTTGTCGTTCAGGCTATCAAGGCTATCTTGCTCATGGTGGGCAGGTAGTATCCTACCACAAAGGTACATTCTCAGCCTATATGTATGTGTAGTGTATACTTATTTACATTAGATGTTTGTGTGTGTAACTGAGACAAGACATACTATCTAAGTCGGGATAGTCTCGAATCCACCACCCTCCTACCTCAGTCTCCTGGGTGTTGAAATGGACCTGGCTGAGTGTGGTATAAAAACAGCATAAAACCTTTCTAACTCCAGTCTAGAGAAGAGCTGGGTGAGGAGTATGTAGTTAGGCAGTGCCACCTGTGATGGAAACGTCAACGTGACTCTGAAGAAATGCAAAAGCCAAGGTGATGATGCTTTAAACAGTATTGCTAAATGGGTTTGAAGCTACTAAGGAACAGTCATAGGGAACTAGAGATCTCAGGAAAATACCAATTCACAAGAAAACATCCCCACATTATGGCAAGTCCTCTTTCTACAACTTTGTAATCTGATCTGTAATCCTTCCTCCTGGCTGAAAATGGGTAGCCAGAGCTGTGTGCCGCGGGGCTGTCTGGCATGCCAGTGGCAGTGCTGGCATTAGCTATGAAGGATTTACTGCTTAGCAGATACATCTTTAGGCATCAGGTCCAGTGAGAGGAGTCCAGACGATCCCAGTGTGAGCAAGTGCTTAAATTTAGTTTGAAAGTGAGGGAAGTAGGGGACAGGCAGTTCATACTCCAGGTACTTCTGCAGATTCTGTGTTGCCTTCTCAACATTTCTAGGACTGACAGACTTGCCTAGCAAATGTCCCAAGGTCTGTAGTATCACTATAATGTTTCACTGATTAAATCCAGAATTTTACTCAAAAACATCCTTTCTTCATTCAAATCTTCCTTAGATAAGTCTCTGTCAGATCACTCAGCCTCAGTCACTGCTACAGTGGTTTGCTTTTCTTATATAACCATGAGATGAGGATGGTGAAAGTCCTCTATGTCTGCAAAGATGCATGCTACTAATTTTAAAGGAAAGGTCATGCAGTCTGTTGCACTTGCAGCCATCACTGCATCATGCATCACATCCACATGACTCAAGACTATCAAAACTAAAAGTCTAAATCAGAACACCGCTTCTTTATACTGGCCCAGAAAATCCTCATTCAAGTAGCTTCATGACATGATCAAAAATAAATCACTAGCAGTTCCCAGCCTTTCTTATGGGCAATGACAGTGAGATGGCCCTTAGCAGAACAGAACCACTTGAATTGATGTGGAACATTTATTTACAGCCTCCCCCTCCCCATTCAAAAGCGACATGCAGAAGCAATATGGTGAGAATAACAAACATAATCTACAGATGAAGCCCTTGAGGAGTAGAGGACAAATCACATGGTTCATTATTAACGAGATCCAGACTTGCTCATTAGACTACCAGACCAAGCCCCTTCCCCAAGGACTACCTTCCCACTGCGATGTCAGAGCCAGCTGCAGGAAGCAAGCAGGTGCAGTCTGGGGGAAGCAGAGAACAGGTAAGACCATTCAATCCTGCACATAACTATAACTCACTGCCAATGTGTTTTGGTTTAAAAAAAAACGCAGCTTGTTAAAACTCTGCCTTCTTCTTCCATTCCTCTACCTGTGGCCAGAACTGCTGACCGAAAGGATTTGACCACAAGAGAAAACAGATCGATGTGTGTGGTTTCAGAAGAGCTGAAAGCATTTTAAAAAATAATATGCACTTCAAGGGTGCTACTCCGGTCAAACTTCACATTATCAACTGGGTTTTTCCTCCTCTGTCTACTGCACAGCAGGGAGCAGATATTGCTTGCCACCATAACAATATTCTCATTTATGAAGGCTACAGAACATAAATTAGCCTCTGTAAATTTTATAGTCAGGAACTTGGAGGTGCTAGACTGTACCTCTATATTCAGCTTGGATATATCCAAGAGAAAATAATGAGGCTGAGAGCTCACTCTCTGAGAGCCCTTTCTCGACAGCTACATTTGTATAGTCCCTCATAATCTTTTCAGTTAGGAAAGCAGCAACTCAAAAGCTGGCCTAAGTGTCTTCTACATATTAGGACACTTATTGCCAGGATGCTAACAAGGACCGCAAGCCTTGAAGGTGCATAAAAGCAAAGACTAGTCCCCAAAACACAACACTGGGATGAATATGAACAAGGAACCAGGTGAGGCTGTGAGGACAATGCAATCTGTTTCATCTGGGAATTTTAATCAGAGGAAAAGATGTCACCATTGCCATATTGTATCCCAGGAACAATGAACAGAGCCTTGGGATCTTCCAGTGGATTTGACCTGGAATTTTCAACAGTCTGTGTTCCAAACTTTATTTATGCTCGGTAACTGCCGGAAGTGTTGACCAGAACTCTAAGTTGTCTGCCCATGAAACCGCATTGCTCTTGGTGAGCATATCTTCCATCCAGCCAACACATTTCCTTAACCTATAACAATGACTCACTTCAGTCTAGAATGAGGGCACCATTCAAAGCCCTTGACACCGAGTGTTATTGAAACCTGAAGCATTCCTAGGAGCTTAATGCTGTTATCATCCATTCGCGTTGCAGACAAACTATACAAAGAGTGGAGGTGTCCTGAAACTTGATTAACGCCACACATTTGCATGAAAAAGCCAAATATGTGGTCCCGCAACAAAAACTCAGCTTTTCAGCCAGTGTAGAATAATTTCAAAAGAAATTTGAATGGACAAAGTCAGAAACATGTGCAATAATAATTCACATGTTTGATTTCCTAAATGGAAAAATCTGCCACTTTCTCTGTTGGAGGTCTCATAAGGAGCCCCAGTAACATACTGACCCCTAACAGTGCCCTGATACATAGATTATCCCATTGATTATCTTGGACCTCTCTTGTCCTGATCATCAGAAGCACAGTTGGGGGACAGAAAGAAAATAATTCACATTGATATTTGGGCAGTGAGCAGGCATTCCATCACTGCCCAAATATTTGCACTCGAAATGAAATTTGCATGGTTTTCATAGGTAAGAAAGGCAAAATGCGAGGTCCCTCCTCACCTTTCAAGCAGTTTTGTGTGTGGGAATCTCTCAGGCCTGCGAACTGACTGCAGTTCTGACTCTGTTTCTGTGGTTCAAGCTAGACTTCTCATGTAAACAAAATATCCTCCACTTAATATGGACCAAGTGAGAATTCAAAAGATACCTGTCTAATTCACTTAAAAAATAAAAACACCATGACCAATGGATGTTGTAGACCTCTGAGGAACAGAGTCTCCCAATTCCCATTTGCCTCTATTCTCCATCAACAGAAAGAACACACCTGGCCTTCCGTGGCTGAGTGTTGCCCTTTGGCATTGCCTCCTAGAACCCAACAGTGCCCGATACAGTGAAGTGTCTCCAACTCAGAGGCAACCACTCCCTCTCAATTTGTGATGTCCAGAAGGAGACGCACTGGACCCTTGATGTAAGATGGGGTCTTACAAGTTTGTTATTTACTCCAGACCTCTTGGTTCCCATTTGAGAGAAATAATGCTGGCTTTAGACAAGCCCCATCCCCCTGGGAAACCTGCTTAGAAAGCAGGACTCCAGAAGAAGAGAACCACAAGGACAAGGTATCAACCAGAGAAAAGAGCCCAGTCAGTCCAAGGCAGGAATGAGAGTTTTCGAGGCTCATGGGGAAGCCATGTTGGAGGTGGGGGAAGACAGAGGAATCAGGATTTGACTGAGGTTCAGGCAAACGTAGACCTGAGCCCTGAGAGAAGCTGCAAACCTGCTCCTCTGAAGAATGGCAATGGGAGCTGGGGGTGGGGTTGGCTTTGAGCAATTCCTGGGGTATGCATCAGCTCTGCACATGGTAAAGACAGGGAAAGACTAAGAGAGTTTGGGGCTCTGCCGGCTACAGGACCCACCAAGTGTAGAGTAGTTCACACCTGGGGACCAGGATGGAAGAATGATGGCATGCCTATACAACACTTCAGATCCAGGCACATGGTGGATGGGATTTTTGTTTGCCAAGTGGTAGTGACAACAGGCTCATTGCAAATGCGCTGGTCAAGGAGTTAAGGGCACCAGGATTGCCCACTTGATGTAGAACCTGGGCACAGCAGAGATGCCTGCAGCCTGCAGTAAGTGGGGGTGAGGTGCTTGGTGTTAGCAAAGATGTAGACTTTCGAGTTTGGAACAACACAGAGGGGACAATCACCTCAGTTTGGGTCATGGGATCAATAACTTTCTAAGGGAAGTATCAGAAAGGTTCTTAAGGCCCAGACAACTGATAGAATCACACCAGTCACTCACCAGCTAAATACACACACACACACACACACACACACACANCACACACACACACAGAGCAAGTCTTTCTTATAACATGTACTTAAGATTTGAAAACTCATACACAAAAACATGCCACTGTGTTCATCCATGATAGAATCCTACTTTCATGCAGGTTTGTTTCCAGTGCAGAATTTTATAGCCAGCAGGTAATAACCACAAAACTTTACCATCCTACCACAAAGGGAAGGAAAGGACCTGAGTGTCACAGTCTCAGTTGAAGACACCTTCAACTAGTAAACTATCTAATATTATAATACTTGCATTCTAGAATGTTCCCCAAAGGTCTAGATGTTGAAGGCTGGTACCCCAGCCTGTGGGATAACTGGAGGTGGGGGCTTAGTTGAAGGAAGTTAGGTCCCTAGGACCCATGTCTTTGTGAGGGGCATAGGAACCCTGCTCTTCCCTCTCCCTCTCTGTTTCCTAGAAACCATGAAGTGAGCATCATTTTACACCCCACATGCCCTGCTGCTACAGGAACAACTGAACAAGGACAGGAACAGAAACCAAGGGAGTTTGACATTTGGGGTGAGACAGAAAGCTAACTAACACAGTTTCAAAACTTTTTGAAAATTTTCTTTTTAAAAAAATGTGTTATTGCTCTAAAATTTTAAAAATTATTAACAGCAAAGGACTAGAGGTGTGGCTCAGGGGTGAACATTATGTTCAGCAGGTGCAGACCTCAGCCTCCCAAAATATGAGCACAAGGGTGGAGCAAAACGTGCTGGGTCCCTAATAACTGGACAGTTTAAGATGTCTGCAATTATTCAACGCTCCACGCAGGTGGCTCTCCCCACAGGTGGCTGTGTGTTTGGGTCCCCTCCTCCTTTTGGTTGTACCTTGTGGTGTCTGATGACCATGTGGACACTGAGAAGTGTAAGAAACACCAATGCTAATAACTATTTCTTTTTTTTTCAAAACTTATGTTATTTTCATTTTATCTGTGTGCATGGGGCTCACTCCTTTGTCCCTGGGGAGGCCAGCAGAGGGTCTTGGGTTCCTTGTAGCATGAGTTAGTGTGGCTGTAAGCCATCTGATGTGGGTGCTGGGAATCAAACTCAGATCCTCTGGGAAGGAGGAGGTGTTCTAAATCATGGAACAATCTCTCCAACTCCCTAATCCCTCCCCCCAAAAAAACCTTAATTTTTTTCCAACACAGTTTAGCTTTCAACCAAATGGAACATTTTTCCTTATTTTATTTGCTTGATCCCACATTAATCTGCAAATATTACAAAATTTAATGGTGTCTAATACATCACACACTTAGTATAATCATATTGTTATTACTTGCACTTTTTCTAAGATTTATTTTCTTGTGTGTGTGTGCACGTGCAGGTGTGTGTGTGTGTGTGTGTGTGTATGTGCATGCAAATGAGTGTCAGTGTCTATGTAGTCCAGAAGAGGGTACTGGGTCTCCCTGGAGCTGTATTTACAGATGGTTGTGAACTGGCCATGTGGGTGCTAAGAAACAAATTCTAACTCCTTAAAAGATCAGTAAGTGTGCTTCACCACAGAATTATGTTTTCAGTACCCAATAATTATTCTTAAATGTCTAGATATGTTTATCCTGTTTATTCTAAGTTCTCCTGAATATTTATGCAAAAATTTATAATAGTATATACATTGCCACTATGTAACTTATCAAAGACCACAAATGAAAGATTCCCACTAAAAAATAAAGTCACATCAAATAAATTGTAAACATACTGTCACAAAAACAAAAAAAAACCAGTAACAATCATGAAGAGAATATGCTTCTAATAAGAGAATTAGTATCTAAAAGACTGCATTACTGTGTTGAGAAGATCCGGGTTATTTAAAAATCCTGTCTATCACAAACACACTCATCTTTGTGGCTAGACACTACAAAGGGACTATGCTGCTTTGCGCTGAATCCTAGTCTT
This sequence comes from Bramus lutescens, assembly GCA_001685075.1. NCBI lineage: Eukaryota > Metazoa > Chordata > Mammalia > Rodentia > Cricetidae > Bramus > Bramus lutescens. The sequence goes on along the minus strand of LOEQ01000434.1, from coordinate 142,194 downwards.
TCTGTGGCCTCCCCGTGGCCCAGATCACTACCTGTTGGTCTCGGAGTTCTGAGCAGGCAGGCCAACTCTCCTGATTGGCTTTATACATATAATGCAGCCTCCTCGGTTTATTAGGCATGACACAGGTGGTTGTGTACACTCATGCCCAGAAAGCAGTACTTCCGACTCTCGTTTACAGGAAGAAAGAGGAAGAAACCAGTAAAAATAACAAAAACTACTCTAAAATCATATAGAAAGGGCCACAGGCAGGGCATGATCAGCTGGGAGCCTGTCCTCACCCAAAAGTGAAGTCCAAGAAAATATGGTAGTCTCTATCTATGACTAAACACACTTCCTGCAAAGCAAGATTCCCACATGGAACTCCAGCCCCCATGTCTCCAGTGACAGCCACTCATGTTTATCTGGGTTGAAATATTTTGTTAGGTTGCTAAGCCAGTGGTTCTCAACCTGTGGGTCACTACACATGGTAGGGTTCAATGACCTTTCAAAGGAGCCGCCTGCGACCTCTGGAAAGCTCAGATACTTAAATTATGATTCATAGCAGTGGCAAAATTGTAGGTCTGAAGTAGTAACAAAAATAATTTTATGGTTGTGTGGTCACCACAGCATGAAGAACTGTATTAAAGTGTCCCAGCGTTAGGAAGGTTTGAGAATCACTAATGTAAGCCTTTCATTTCCAGGAGTAATTAACAGTAATAAACAGGCTGCAAAGATGTGAGCAAAATCAAAAGTATTTTAAGTGCTTTTGATGAATCCTTCAACAGCTAAAACCCCCTGCCCTTGAGGGCTACGATAGCAGTAATCAGCACAAATCACATAAAGCCTTCTAATGATTAAATAAAAAAAAGCTTCATTTGCAATGTTTGGACTATGTAGAGCTTGATTTTCAAAATTATTTCTAATAGCAAAAATTTGCTGTAAAAATAAATATTAATAGCCACAGCTACACACATATCAAAAGGAGCCCCAAATTTAATCCAGCTGCTAGTTTTTGTTGGCTTGACACAAACCTAGACACAGCTGGGAAAAATGGATTTGCCTGTAACAGACTGGCTTGTGGCTTTGTCTGTGAAGCATTTTCTTAATTGCTAACGTATGATTTATCTGGGAGGCATTTTTGTAATTGCTAATTTATGCAAAAAGATCCAGACCACTGTGGGCAGTGCCATCTCCACAACAGGTGAGCCTGGGCTGTCTAAGAAAGGTGGCTAAGCAAGCCAATGGGCACGAGGCAGCAAGCGTCATTCTACCATGGTCTCTGATCCAGTTCCGACATCTAGGTTCTTGTTTTGGGTTCCTGTCTTGACTTCCCTCTATGACAGATTTTAACCTATAAGCCAAATAAACCCTCTCCTCCCCCAAATTGCTTTTGGTCATGGTGTTTATCACAGTAGCAGAAACCAAACTAAGACTCATCCTAATCCCCCCAAATCCTGAGTTAACCTCAAGTCATTTGTCTTAAGATAAGTGGGAAGGTTAACGTATAGCACAGTACTTCAGTACTTAGACTATGCAAGGCTCTGGATACAGTCTTCAGGACCAGAAGGAAAATAAAAAGGCATGATTTGGAAATTGGAATCATACTGAAAGAAAAAAAACGCATAAAATATATATGTAAGACACTCATCAATGTTCAGCTATTACTACAATTACTATAGATTGCATATTATAGAAGAGCTTTGCTGTTCTCTTTTATGTTATGCATATAAAAGAAATCAAATGGCTAGCAAGTAGTCATAGATTATTCTGGTGATATCAGACGTGTTCAGTAGCTATGGAGATGGACACATCTATCGACAGATATTCATTGTGGATCGTAAACAGAATATTCTAGTATAGTTTGGTTTATTTGCTAACATACAACACCTGCACACAAGAGGCCTGACATCACTTACCACTTTCCTTTTAATTCCTTCAATTAAACAAAACTTAAGCATTGGGCTAAACACAAAGACAGTCCATTTTCAACATCACTCATTAGTTGAAAGGAGCAGGGCACTCTTGCAGGAAAATGTCAACATCCCATGAAAGAAGAAGGTTGAAAGGAAATGTATGTGAGTGTCTATAAAGGCGAGGCTTTGAAGGCTGCCTTACCCAGATATAAAAATAGATGGAGAAAATGCAAAATCGATTCTAATAGCAAGCAGGTCACTGTGATCTTCATGGCCAGGATATTAGGGAAATCTGAACATTTGATTTAGTGGCACCTTGGGAGCAAGCAGACCTAAAAACCCTCAATAACCTTGAAAAATCTCTATTTCCTGTAGAAGGGAACCAGGAGCTGAAATAAAGTGATTTCTACCCAACTCTCTTTTAAAGTGTAGTGATTCAAGGTACCGTGCGTCTGAGGACCTGGGTCATCTTTCCTAAGTAGCGGCCAACAAGCAAAGGATTCATGGTGTGAGCATTCCCAGAAGCGCTTCTTTCTCCATCCAGAGACTTCTCCTTTTCCCTCTTCCATCATCAGACTTTAGGAGGCCGGCAGAAGTCACACACTATAGGCTGAGCTGAGGGCACCAATACCTAATACCAAACACACACGCACATGCACACACACACACACACACACACACAAGCACACTGAGATCAATTCCTATCATCTCACAACCTCACATAACTCATATCCACATGTAGTCACACACTAAGCAGACACTCTTACATACTCATATAACCACAATACATTGGCAAGTTCCCATATTTCCTTAATCCACAGAGGTGTGGGAGTGCAGAGGAAGGAGTAAACAGGGGAGGTGACCCCTGCATGTCCCCTGGACTGACTCAGCTGTCCAGGAAACTTGCAAGGAAGCGGGATGGGGTGAGGGATAGAATTCCTGTGCCTCTGCAAATTTAGCTCCTCCCAAGAAAGACCCAACCTCAGAGCAGGCTCCATCTGCATCCTGAGATGAATCAGATGGATCCAATCCCTTGGCTCAAATTTGCACATATGGGCACTGCAGGGAGGGTTTGTAGGAGAAATAGGAGGCATGATGGAGCTGGGACCACAGCTTGGGAGCAGTGCCCTTGCTTTGCCCCAGTCCCCCTGGAGCCTCTGCACTGAATTATTTTTCTCTAGCATGGCTGAGTGAATTTTCCCACTAAAGGGCTTCAGTAGTGTATCATCAAAGTCTAGAGGGCCTGACCCTACGCGGTGTCCGTGACTTGGAGGAAGGGGCAGTGAGCTGAGTCCTACAGAAGCCCCAACCCTAGACAAGATGACAGTCAATCAAGGGACCATTCCTGTTGTCATTTCACAGAGTAGATCCAGATGGCTGTAGGTGGCCACCTGTTTAACACTTCCAACAGCCACTGCCAAAACTGCTGCCTCAGGCAAGGGGTTAAACAACCCAGAGCAGTAGGTAAAGGCAGGGATGGAGCTGAGGGGAGTGCAGGGGAGAGGTGGAAAGGCTGTATGGATGAAGGGGGCTTCTGACCCAAGGACCCTCCTCTTAAGTTAAAAGTACCTGGCGAACTAGGCACCTAACTTATTTTCAATTAACAAATCCAATTGGCAAGATGCTAGCTAGGTGCATCAAGGACAGGAGACAGAACCGGTGACACCACCTGTATGTCACACACCTAAAGAAACCTTTTCAAAATTGCTGTCAAAGCTAGAAGAGTCAAAGCTCACATGGACTTTGAGGAAGCTGCCTTCCTCCCACACACCAGAACAATGATCACCGCCCAAATGGCCCTGCTTGGGACCTGGAAACTCACAGTCCAGGTCAACATCAGCCTGTCGGCCTGGGTGCTTCTCTTCTAGAAGCACCTGATGCAATGCCTTGCTGCTTACTCCTCTCCCAGAGCCCTGGTGTCTCGCACCTGAGTCTCCCAGAGGCTTCTCGCTAAAGTTGTTACTCCTGCAGACATCCAAACTCCAGAACTCGCTTTCAGATTACCTGAACAAACGACACATTTATCAGCAATGTAATTCCCAGTCCCCTACCTCTGTCAAGATACACAAACAAAGCAGCCAAACAAAAAGCAAACATGGTTCCTTTCGTGGAAAGGAGAGGATCTGTATGTAAAAGCAACTTGGTATTGGGTTGTATTTTCTAACCCTGGTGGGGGAAGCGAGAAAGCCAAGCTTTGGAACTCTGCCATATTTAGCACCAGGATTAAATGTGACACTCAGCGCAAAAACCTGCAGACTTCTTCACTCCGACAGGTGCTGTAATCTTCAGACCTGACATCTTCTCCTAACTCCCTAGAGTCACCTAGGAAGCTTAGGTACTCCTTGGGAGCATCACTGAGGCTCCCCAAGAGAGATTCTTAATCTGGTCTGTCCCAAGGAATGTTTTTAGACCTCATTTTCTAATCCTTTAAACATTTGGAGAAAGCTGGCACAGCAAGGGTGGGATTTGGTCTGGAGGTGTTTACAACCTCAAAAACCCAGTCCCCTTTGTTATACACAGAGGCTGATGTGGGGGTAACATAGAGAATCATCAAGGCCATTCCCCCTGCCTAGTGTCTCCTTTTCTTTTTACCATTATTGGGATTGTTCACTTCTTTCTATTTGGTTGCTGGAGTGTAGGCTGGAGGAGAGATAGCCTGAGTTTCTATTGAGTCACATCACCACAATGTGATGAGTATCTGGGGACTCTAGAGAGGGTAGTGATGCTGGTACTGGTGCTGGTGGAGATGGAGGTGGAGGTGCTGGCTGGTGGTGCTGGTAGTGGTGGGTAGGGTTCTAGCAAAGTCTGGTCATTTGGCCATAATCACTTTCCAGCCCCGCTAGTATCCTTTATACCCATGTCAGTACTTCTCTAAGGGAAGCCCACGAGAGACTAAATTAAACTGAACGGGTCCCCACGGCGTGCCAATCTTGGCTACCCCAACTGTCTAAAAAAGATCCTGATCCTGCGCCCTAGATCGCCAAGTTAGAGCGCAGGGTTGACACACTCCCAACAGCTCATATCTGAAGCCTCTGCCACATAGAGTGTGCAGCGGGCTCTAGGAACCGAATCCTGGAGCTCTAAACCCTATCTTCTTAGTCACCTCCATGAGCACACCACACTCACCTACTGCCAGGCAAATGGGGAGCAGTAGCCTGAAGACCAGCCCGCACACCACTTCCGAAGCCATCCTGTCGTGGCTCCTTGCTAGTCCGAGCAGTAGGGCGATGCTCGGGGGTCTCTAGAGCTGGGAAGTCGGGTCCATGCCTGCCTAGGG
>LOEQ01000434.1:98972-113045 GCA_001685075.1 Bramus lutescens | reverse complement strand
ATCTATCTATCTATCTATCTATCTATCTATCTATCATCTATCTATCTATCCTTCTATCTTCTATCTTCTATCATCTACCTATCATCTATCTATCATCTATCTACCTGTCTAGATATAAATATATATTATATCACAATTATTTGTTACAAAATACACAGGAATAAACCTTGCCAAGAAAATTAAAACCTCTACACTGAAAACTCTGAAACACTGAAGAATAAAATTGAAGATGCCCGTGGATTAAAGGCATTCTGTGCTCTTTGGACTGGGTGAATTGACACTGTGAAAAAGGTATATTACTGACAGCAATCTACAGAGTCCATGCAATCCCCATCAAATCCCAATGATATTTTTCATAGAACCAGAAAATAAAATTCTAAATTTTATATGGAAGCATGAAAGACTCTTAAAAGCTAAAGCAATTCTTTACAGAAAAAGGTATCTTTAGCATTGACATCAAGTGGCATTAGAGCCACAATCACAAAATAGCAGGAAACTGACACAATGACATATTATAGGCCGCAGAGGATACAGAAATGAATCTACACAATTACAGGCACATCATTTTCTGACAAATCTGTCAAAAATGCATAAATGCATGTTGGAGTCAGAGTAGGAACCTAGAGGCAGGAGCTGATGCAGAGACCATAGAGGAGAGCTGCTTACTGGCTTGCTTCTCATGGCTTGCTCAGCCTGTTTTCTTATAGAACCCAGGACCAACAGTCAAGAGATGGCACAACCTACCATGGACTTGACCCTCCCTCATTGGCCACTAATTGAGAAAATGCCTTATAGCTGTATCTCTTGGTGGCTCCTTCCTCTCTAATGTCTCTAGTTTGTGTCAAGGTGACATAGAAAACCAGCCAGTACAGAGACACCCCCCACCAGTAAGGTCATCATCTATCAGTGTTCACAAGAGCCTCTGGGCTCTACTGTGCTACTTTTAGCAATAGGGAAAACATGTTCCAGAGATTTCACCTTCAGTTGTCGTTTCTTTTAATGTTAACTAACTGCTCTTTATTAATAATTAGTATTAATTGTACAAAATAATGCCATTGTCATAGATACATGTAATCTATTTTGATCTTAATTACTCCCCATTCCTCTCTTGTCATCCCTTCCTCCTCTTGATAGTCCCTTCATCTTCCCTTTTCTCAAGTTGTCTCCATTTTACCTTCATCTATACTGTCAAAGAATTAAATATCTGATACTTAGCTATATTTCATACATGTACTTCTGAGTTTGGGGCATTTTTATCCTTCACTTCCCCTATCTTTCTCTCTCTCTCTCTAAAAATCTTCTTGCCAGAAATCTCCCTCCTGTTTCTCTGCTTAAGGAGTTTGGCATTATTATTATTATTATTATTATTATTATTACCACTATTATAATTGTTATTACTATTATTCACTGAGTTTAATTAGGTTGTTTTCATGAGCATGAGTGAAGGGCTATTTACCGAAACATGGAAAACTTACCAGTGGCTACACTACTGTGGAAAATGACACTCCCTCCCCTAGCATCCTTTATCTTCCAACTTAGACCCCTGGCGAGGGATGAGGTCTCACAAGCCCCTCCCTCATGCGTGGTGAAATGATTATTGGCCCAATGCTATGTGTAAGTCTTGTGTGTAGAACCATAGCTGCAGTGAGTTCAGACACTCAGTGGCTGTGCTGTGTCCTGAAGACACTATTTTACAACCCTCCTCCCTAAACTCTGGCTCTTACATTCATTCCCTAAACCTTGGCAGAGACTGAGAGAGATGCACAGTGTGGGGGAAATGCTGCAGTCATTTAGTCTCCACACACTGACCAGTTGTGAGTCTCTGCATTAACCACTGCCCGCTGCAGAAACAAGGTTCTGTGATGAGGGCTGAAAGCAGCACTGGTACACGGCTTTAAAATAAGAATTTAGAAGGCAACTTGACCACATGCCCATTTAGAAAAACCAAGTAGATGCTCCCCTAGGGTCAAGACCTCTTCAGACACAGATTCTTGATCAGCTTTACAGTTCCAAGCATGAGTTGGCCTCAAATCCAATCAAAATGCAGTGGCTTACTCCTGTAATGGCCATGCCACTATTAACCAATAATATTATACCAATCATGGCATGATTACAGCTTAGCAATAGCAAGAGTCTACATGAAAAATTCAAAGCTAGCATCCCCAAATGAGACAGAATATGAAGTACTTTTCTTGCTAGGCCTGAATTACCTCACTTAGTATCATTTTATCCAGGTCTCTTCATTTTCCTGCAATTTTCACGTTTCCTTACTGCAGAATAAAGAATAAATTCCATTGTGCATGCATACCACAACTTTATTATTCATTCATTAGTTGATAGACATTTAGGTTGGTTCCATTTCCTAGCTATTGTGAACAGAGCAACAATGGACACAGATGTGCAATTACATCTGCAGAAGATAAAGTCTTTGGGGTCTATGTCCAGGATAAGGACAGCTTTGCCACGTGACAGATCTATTGATTCCCATAGTGGCTACACCAATTCACAATAGGCTGGGAATCATTTCCTTCTGGAAAAACATGCTTGTGGTTCCCATAGTGGAATGGCTGACAGCAGGTGAGATTCAGAACCAGGATCCTGGTGTCCAGGGTGATCCCCGATCAGTGTCTTCTCTCATCTGTCAGGTGCTCTGCTCGTTCTCCAAACACGTGCAAAAGCTGATGGGTCCTGGGAAGAGGGGTTTCCCAGCTGTGGCTTCTGGATAACCTCTGTGTAGTTTAACTGATATTAGGAAAGAAGTCCATGAAGCTATGCAAGTTGTTTCTTAGAGAAGACTAACGATAATACACACAGAATGACAGTTTTGTGGGAAAGTTTGAACAAATTTAAAAGACAGCGTCCCATATGCTATGTGATAATCCAAATAATTCACAAGAATCAGAAGTGTTAGCTAAGAATCCAAAGAGGGCACTGGTGGTGAGGTGCAGGGGGAAGAGCAAGAGGGAGCGAGTTCTCGGGGCACCCAAGTCTATTCGAATGTCCTACATAGAACTCATTAAAAGCTGTATTTTAAAATTACCTTTAAGATCAATTTTTAATAAGTAATTCCAAGTCACCATAGTTAGGTTTCACAAAATGGATCAGAGCATATCTATCAATTGCTGGAAAATTTTGCAATAGAGAAATTAATGTTAGCATTTCTAAAGGAAAGAAAATAAAGTGATTATATTTGTGTTTATGCAAGTTTATTCTCTTTTTAAAAAATGGGAATGAAGAACTAAAAACTTCCAACTAGCTTTGGAAGATGGTGGCTGGAGTCCTTGGCTAAAAGTGACCATTTTCTAGGTGCACATTTACATATGATTTTGTTATGCAAATGAACATGAAATATTTTTATTTTTAAAAAGTCAAATCATATGAAATAGGCAAGACCCCAAATACAAACATGAAAACTTAATTCCCCGATAAATAAAAATTTACACAAAAAATGTTATAAGAAATGGTTGCTGGTAATACTCTAACATATGTCCCTTATGGTCACAAACAGCTACAGAGTAGGCATGACTCACAAACCTCCTTTTGTCATAACGTTGGAACTAATTGATGTTTATCATAGGTTAAAATGAAAAATAAATACTGTCTTAATTAAGAGTCAAGAGCTTTCGTGTATGTGAAAATCTTATACAATCAAGCAATTTTAGAAAAATCAATGATGCTAAATTTGAATCAGAAGCATTAACATTAGATCATGATTTATAACATATGAGTGACGACTCTCCTTGGGAAAGGTGTAAGAAATAAAATCGGATGATTCACTTTCAAAATAAAAGCACCTTGACTGAACGTAGAGCCAGCTACCGATTAACAGGATAAGCTGAGCTTCTGATGGCAACCTCTTTAATGAGCTGCCCCACCCAAACTCTGCTTGCTAGTCCACCTGCTGCATTTTCCTGAGCTGGAAGTTTAGAGTAGAAATTTACTAACATCCAGCCTTCCCTAACAACCAGCAAATGCTCCAAAGTCCAGGAAAGCTTTACAATGAACAGGATAGAAGAAGACAACTTTATTGAGGAACCGATGGGCACAAGTGGCGGAAAGAGATGAGAAGAGATTGAGATGTCACCATAGGTGTTCCTTCCTGATTACTCTACCATTGAGGACGTAGAGGGAAGGGCCTGTGTTGGGGACTGTAAAAGCATTAAGTGTGCTGGCCATTCTGGGACAACACCTAGCTTTGTAAAGTGTAAAATAACCTGTTTCACCTTCACGGCTGAGTCTCCTGTGCCCTTGCAGTATGAGGATCTTTGTTTCCCCAAAGGTGACAAAGCAAGGACACTCCAGTAGCCATTAGCCCCTGGTGTCATTCATAGCTGGGACCCATTCTGACTAGAAGCAATCCAGACTTAGTGGGGTTCTCTGCCTCTGGATTTTCACAAGAAATTCTGAAGTCTTGAGCCAGAAAGCAAAACCCAGGACAATGATGGAGAGATGCCCAAAAGACTCAGGAAATAGTTGGAAGGACTTGCCCTGGTTAGCTTTGGGAAATGTGAACAGTAATAAGAATAATTCACTATAATTGATTTTAACACATTGAATAAATAAGCGGTACATGCTACTACTAATAATTTGAAAACTGAAATGGGAGGTTAAGATATAATGACACATAAATCATGTGTCACAGAAGAAATGGTGAGAAGCGCCATTTTGCAGATGTGCACGCAAGCTAGAGGAGGGTAGGATGCTAGAGCAGTTCTGACCAGCTACTGATTACAGAGGGAGGGAAGAAATACAGCTTACAAGGAAGCCCACCTGTCACCATTTTAACCAAGTCTTTAAATCCAGCTTAACATTTGTAGGATAACAACCCTGCATTCCAGGAAGGAGGGCATCATACACGACCGCATCAGCTGCGCTTGTTAAACTCATTTAATTATCTCTCTAGATAAATTGTCAACTGAAAGAAAATTCAGGGATTTTCTTCTACCAGATGAGACTAGTTTCTCATTCACTTTTCTTAAAATGAGATTTGTGGGATGCTGTCAAGAGCCAATAGGGCAAAGGGGAAAGCAGGGTGGGATTTTAAAAAGGCAAAAGCCTGAATTCCAGTGTCTGAAAGGGAGAGTCTTAGCTCAGTGTCTGCAGCGAGGTGAAGGGAGGTGGAAAGGTGCCACTGATTTAAAGAGACTAAGACACAAACAATTGCCACACCAGAAACGTGGTCAGTTAAGAATTCCAAGGCTATAAAAAGACATTCTTGGGACTTTGCGGAAAAATTGAATACAGATTGGATATTAGACATTTTAAAAATTGAACTTTATTTGCTTCAGTTGTGAAAATCTAGAAGAGCCTCCTTCATTTTAAAAACGTATTTATTTATTTTGAGACAGGATCTTACTATGTTGCCCATGCTGCTCAAATCCCCAATCCTTCTACCTCAATTTCCAGGGAGCTGGATTTACAAACATTTACTGACCCAAATGGCCTTGTTCTCAGGAAACGAATACTGAGCTATTTGAGGAGAAAGTTTCTTGATATTTGCTATTTATTTTCAAATGCTTCATAACAGCAAAGTGTTTATATAGATGTATATATACATATGCTTGTGTATATATACACATGCACAGAAAGAATGTATGTGCTGTGTAGAAGAAATAAACATTATGTTACCATATGAAACCACTTGGATAAGTGTTTACTATATTTCAACATTTTCTGCACAAAGATTTCTTTTAAAAAAGTTTGTAATTTCTCCTTTAAGGACTAAATCATTCTAAAACAAAACTTTTGATTCAAACACACTGGATATGGCCTATCAAACTTTAAAAGTCCACACGTAGAGCTATTTCCTTTCAAGTCGGTAATAGGAAAACGATAAGCTATTCATGGGGTTCAATTTCTGAGGACAATCTGACCCATAAACGTGTAGAGTGAGACACTGGGAAGACTGGGAACAGAATCGTGTGTCATTCTCAATCCACACCTCCTGTGTAGACGCAGTCAAACGTTTTTAACATCTAAGACAGCTCCTGGTGCAGCCACATTCCTGGGAAGACTGCTTTTCAGCGCTCTCTAAAGGCCAGGAGTCACTTTTGAAAGTTTAGTGACGTCAGCGAGAGTTGTGTAGTTCTGTGAGTCCACAGCTTGGACTTGCCTCGTGTTTTGGTTTGGTAGTAGCAGAGAGGTGGTATTTAATGACATATTTTTACAATTATATAATTGCTTTATGCTATTCTACAGTCATCATAAAAATGAGTAAAGCATTTTTCATCTCTGTTTTTCCTTCCCTAGGAAAAAAAGGAAGAAGTCCAGTGCCACAGAAACCATTGCAGCAAATTAGCACCAGTCTCTCTGCTCAGAGGAACGGAGACAGTAGGCTGGCTTGGCTCTGAGACTGCCTGACTGTGAGGGGCTCACCAGGATTGGGCATCCCATTCACTGGGTTGGGGGAAGGGCTGCTTGTTCTTCCTGGCCGCCTGGCTTGCTTACACCCAAAATAATCACACAGAAACTGTATTAATTAAAACGCTGCTTGGCCCATTAGCTCTAGTTTCTTATTGGCTAATTCTTTTATTAATTTAACTCATTTCTATTAATCTGTATGTCTCCATGTGGCAGTGGCTTACCAGGTAAAATTCCCAAAATCTGTCTCTGGCACCTCCACAACATCTCTCTGACTCCACCTTTCTTTCTCCCAGCATTCAGTTCCATCTCCCAGCCTACCTAAGTTCTGCCCTATCAACAGGCCCAGGCAGTTTCTTTATTCATTAAGAATAATGGATCATGGTAATCACAGCACACAGAGGGGACTCCCACAACACCACTACTTCCTTCTTCCCCATCTCACTGCTTCCTCCCAACATGCCACCAAGAGACACGTGCACAGTGCACACCATCATAGATATGTGATTAGAAGACCATCTCTCAGTTGGCTTTGTTCTCTCCTTCAAGGCCGTGGGTCTACCCAGCTTTCGACAGTGACCTGCCTAGAACCCTCAGGTATGATGAAATCTTTGACCCTGAAACATTCTGAACCCCTCCCCAGGTTTTCTAGATTTAGAAACAGATGCCTCCATAAAGCAGCCAGAAACTAGCTCTTCACCCATATGTGTTCTTCTACTCACATCCATCAACAGCAAAGCGAAATTTGCACCGCAGCCACGTGGTGAGCAGTTCAGAAGAGATGGAGGGCGTGAGACAATGAGTTCCTACCACTTGGGCCTTAGCGGTCTGTCAGGCAACTCCTGGAACACAGGCGCTCTTTCTCCTAACAACTCACACCTGCAATAGCAACTCCTGATTTACAGCTGCGTCTGAGACATAGCTTGGCAGGAGCCTCCTAATCCAGCAGAGTTATTATTAAGTGTCCCCTGGAATGTTTGTGTTTCTCAAGCTATGCCACTTGGGGAATTCCATGATGATCTGGGAAAGGCTGCTTGCCTCTCCGGTAGGCTCTCCAGAACAGCATCTGAAGCGACTCTGTGTGACTCAGACCATCCCTTGGTCCCTCAGCTCCTGCAAAACACATCAGAAGGCCGCCCAAAGTTGAAGAAAGCTCAAGAGAACCATCAGGTGATAACACATTTTCCTCGGATTAGCCGTCCTGAAATACCCTCTTATGTGTCCGGATCAGGCAATTCCATGCAGAAGCATCCAGCAGGCACTGCAGCTTAAAAAACAGAAAATCTGGCTTGCCCCCAAGGAGGAACTGGAAAGGTAGCAAGATTACCGAGCCATAAGCAGGCCCACTCCTCCCTCCTGTCCCGCCCTTTGATTAAAGCAACTGCAGCATTCAGAAGGGAGGCCTGAGCGTTTTTCTGTTCCTCCCCAAGCTTAGTAGTTAATGGCAGGTGGCTCTCCTGCAATCACTTATGCAATCCTGTAGACTCAAATGCAGGGACCTTAGCATATAGCAGGCACTCAACAAGTCGTGGTTGAATAATGAGAGTTCTGTGGAGGCCTCTGCAGGCACTGAGCCCTGAAATCATTTCGGAGCAACACTGTTCCGAGGAGCGTTTACAATGTTTCATCTAATCCTAACAGTAGCTCTGCAAGGGAAGTTCTCTGATCTGTGATGGGGAGAGGAGGCTTGTCAGAGAGAATGGGGTTCCACCAATGGGCGTGGTTGCCCACAGAACAGAGTCTCATCCAGCTGACTTCTGGATGCTCCCTCCACTGTCCTCAGGGAACTCCAAGAGAAAAGGTGCATAGGGACACATGGCAGTGGGGTGACAAATGCCAGCATCTGTCAGCACTTAGGTTTCTGATCCCTGATAATTTGTGGGGCAGAAAGAGAAGAGCAATGGTGTTTAGGAGCCATGAAAGGCAAAGAGGGGGTGTGGCAAAAGAGCATGGCCAGCAAAGACGCAAGAAGGCAACAAAAGCCACTCTCGGCTGGAGGTCAGGCTGCCTCCAAAGGTAGCCCAGCTAATGCCCAGAGCCACCATGCCTACCAAGATGGTTACACAGAGGGGTGAGCCCATCTGACTTGCCATTCACAGGGATTCTTCTGTCAGTAACGTGCTGTGGACCCTGAAGACACACAGAGAAAATTCTAGGTAAAGCGGGAAGATGAGTGGCCATGATATGGAGGGCCAAGTGGAGTAACAGAAGCAACATCTTTAGGCAAAGAGCAGAAGTGGAAGGTGGCTTCAAGCCCTGGGTGTCTAGGCATTCAAGTCAACGTTCAGAAGTGTTAGCTGTTCCTGTCATTTCGCCATAGTTTGTCTTGGGTTGGATTAATTGGGAGGAGAAACTCAGAGGAAGGCAGCAGATGGACTTCAGTCAGGGCCCATGCTGTGCTGTGACCCAGCNGACACATGTGGGGCTGCTCATTTCCTTGTCACACAGGTGGAGAGGCAGGAGCTTTCCTGGGTAGAGCCTTTGAGTGTGAGAAGCATGGGAGAATGTTTGCTCTGGTCAGGGGGTGGGAGGAAGAAATGAGGGTAGGAGACAGGGGCTCCTCAGCAGAGGAAGTGAGTTACACACGAGGTTCAAGGCGGTCTTGTCTGTCACTCTACAGTAGACAGCTGGAGTCAAAGACCTGGCTTTATAGTGTTCCCTACTGTCCAGGGAATGGGAGAGTGACTATGGAGTGGCCTTTTCTCCAGTGGAACCAACCCTGCTGCAGCTATGCAGTTCCTCTGACATAGCCTTGTTCCAGACAAGAGTGTGAATCCCTCCGCACCAAAATGGCAATGAAGGAGCAAACAATCCCTGAGACCATTTGTGGCCCATTGCTGACAGGGCCAAAGGATTGAAGGCCTTGTGGACTGAAGAAGAAAGAAAGGAATGAGATACTCCATTTTTTTTTCTGTAAGACTTGACCATTTCATGTCTGTATTTTCATTTGGAAGCTGTACTTCTTTCCTTTTTATCTAAAGTAAGACAATGAACGGGGCCAACTTTCAAAACACCTAGAGCTTATACAACATGAGACCCAGGGAACACCCCTGGAGAATCCAGGGTAACATGCCACGGATGGGCAAGAAAGATGGGGCTGAACACCATGAGGAACTTCGGGTTTGGTTTATAAAGCAGGAGTCCATATGGAAAGCCTAAACCTCAGGTTGGTGACTCAACAGGGGTCAACACCTAGTGAGTGCGATGATGATTTATGAGTCTGTGAAGCCCACAGCAGCTTCTGGAGAGCTTGGACGTAAGTCACTGTCACTGTATGCTAGGCAGGGGGCGGCTGGCTCTCAGACANNCCCCTGCCACACCATGTACGCACAGGGTTTCTTTGTTGAGGTAAACAGTTAATGGCAACAAACCCCTATGCTCTTCTCTGGGTTTACTTTAAATATCAGAAAATACATTACATACTCTAAATATCCTTTCTAGCTCATTTATCATACAGACTTGCTCAATTTTAGGAAAAAACAATTTCATTTTCAAAGGATACAGCTTTTCTTAATTTTATTGTTCAAGGCTTAGCAAAACAGGCATTCATAAACATAGCATATATCTATGCCTATGTATATACACAAGCTTGTATTTGTGTGTGTATATGTGTGCATATTCTTGAGTGTGCTTGTGTAGGCATGCATGTACATTTGTGAGACTCTCTGTGTGTGAATGTGTGCATGCTCCTGAGTATGCTTGTGTATGTATGTACGTATGTACATTTGCTAGTCTCTGTGTGAGTGGTGTTGGGTAGAGAACCGAGAACCTGTGCATGCTAGACAAGTGTTCAATGACCGCCATATGCCCCAGCCCGAAGGTCCTTAGGGAACCCGAGAGTAATCTGAAGGAACACAGCCCTAAGTCCACCTCACTCGCACACACCTCTCTCCATTGATCACCTTGAGCGTCATCTTCCTGGTGCATCTTAGGCAAATGATGTGAGCTGCAAACAGCTTAGGAATGCTTCAGTCGCTCATACTTTAAATTTAGAATAGGAGAACGAGGATTCTAGCTATATCGATGATGAGAACGGCTGATTCAGCATCATTGTATCCATTATAGAACTAAATTACAGTGCTTTCGAATCTAACCATCATTTAAAGCATTATTTCTACAGAAAAGAGATTCAGGGTTCAGGATAGGGTACTGGAGGTAGGGTGGGTTATGAATCACTCTTTTTTAGTCCATGGAAGAGTCATGGCACGGAGGACAGATTTCTAGAAGGTACCTTCTAGAGGTGACCCTTCACTCTCTGCACCTGTGGTCAGTAAGTCGAGCAGCTGGTTTGGAGACTTCCTGGGTTTGGAGACCTAGAAGGGAGAAGGAGACTGGAAGCAGCAAGGCTGAGGGTTGAAGAAGCAGAGCCTCCTCCCGTCGCATTCATCCTGTCCCCCTTCCTTTTCCTTCTCACAGGAACTGGCTAAATAGTTAGCAAAATGATAAGTAGTAACTGAGAAGTGAATTTGCATTTCCCCCCTATTGAGCCAACTAGTTAATTAAGTATAATTAATTACCAAGTGCTTTTAGTTTCCACAGGACTTTCAGTTTAAGAATGGCCAGGGTTTATTCTCTCCTGTCCATCTCTACAAACCCTTGCCATGCTATGGATTTGCATTAATGAAATTCGTGAAAAATGCTAAATCAACAGGTGTGATTTGTGACAATGAATCTGAAGATCGAGTTGTCCGTTTTCTCCTACTTTTAGAAAAGTCACCACCAGACCTCGATGCCTTTTTATATATGAAGAACAACAAAGGTTCTGAGTGCTTCATAGATGAAACTCGTATAAACCTGTGCTCATACACATAGCAGACCCCCACAAAAGGCTTTTCATAGCACTGTGTGACACCCAGAGGACCAGGTGTGCCAAGAACATACTTGGGGTCTCAAGAGCTCACCTCTCAGGCTGCACTGATGGTGGAGCCTTCCCCACCCCCAGGAACAGCAGTAGGTGTTTCTCAAAAAACACCTCCGAAAGGAAGGCTCGGTTACTCTTTACTAAACCTCAACTTGGTGTCAATGCGGCTCACATCTTGTTAGAAAAGTCTGGGCTTTCACGTGTGCTGCTGCATGAACCACACTCACACAGACACATGCTGTTCTGCAAGGTCCAGTCCTCGCTGAAGACCAACCAGAGTCAAACAAAGGGATCAGCAGGTGACATCACCCCCTCTGGTTGGGTTCGGAGAAACCATTGCTCAGGCAGCAGAAGAAAGGAGGCTAAGGGTCTGGGAATCATTTCTTTCTTTTTTCCACCTAATACATCTTTATCTGAATCAATTCCGTAAGAGTAAGTCATCTTCTTAATCTTGTAACTAGGAGTTTATTGAAACAGAAGCCACTATGTCATACCTAAGTGGGGCTCGGGCACAGAATTGAAAAGGATCTCAGGTCCATGAATTGTCATGAAGATCTGTTATAATCACTCTCAGTCATTTTAAACCACACACCACTATAAGAAATGCTTTCTATTTCCAATGCACACACACACACGAGTACACAGGTGAACTGTTGCTGTGTGGTATTTATCCTTACTGAATGGGATGTCAAGTATTCATTACTGTTTTCTTTTGCATTGAATGGTATTTTATTTGGGTCTGACCCATGAATGGACTCAGTAGAAGATAAGCTCCACCTCACAAGTTCGTTCCAATGTCTCTTGCTCCACACTGTTCACTGTGACCATTACCACTGCCCTTTATACTGTGTCATTTAACTCATTGCACTGACTGGAATTCTTAAGGCAATTTTCTTGCTCAACTTCCGTTCACACAGATATTCGGAGTGTGCCTCAGAGCACCTAGGTGAGGGTTTAGCTTCTCATGATCTCCCGGTGGAGCCTGAAAGATATGAGTGGTTTTACATTTTAGTCATTCGCATGTGCCATGCCCTGGATCAAACGGATAATGATGGGCACTGAGGCAGGCAGTATGGAAGAATATCAGATATGAAATGAAATTTAATATCTGTCTCCATCAGCATCCACTCAGAGTTGGCCCCAAGACTCAGCAGCGACTCAAGCATCCAAGTTCAAGTCCCCTGTATGGAATACTTTAGCATCGACACATTGACAGCATTGACCTACAGCTGTCACATGGCCTCCTGTGTGCTTCAAATCATCTCTAGATGATTAATAATGCTTCATGCAGTCCAGATGCTATGTAAATACACCCTCTCATTTGGGGATTAATGCCAAGATAAAGCCTCTACATGTTCACCAAAGATGAACTGTTTTAGTGGGTTATCCATCTCTCCCTTTGAAGAGACAACCTTGTGTGTTTAACATTCCTGGTTCCTCCAGTGCTTGTCTGTGAACACACGAACCTACAAGCCTCCCACGACTTACATTTGTCATGGGCCCTCCTCTTAGCCAACACATCAGAACTTCAAATATACTGTGAGTAAATATTAAATCGACATCTCCCTGTACCCAACTATAAAGTCTTTTGACTTTATAGGAAAAATACTCCATTGCTTTCCAATGAGAAGACTGGTGGGAATGCTATCCTGTTAAGAAGTTGGAAAGTGGGCAACAGAGCACAACAAAGTTAATCAGCTCTGGCCCCAAAGGCTAACAGAGGAAAAAAAAAGAACAGCCTCATCAGCTAATAAAATAATAGAGCAGGAGGAAATGTCTCACAATTTCCAAATAAATCCGTGACAGACCAGCAGGAAGCGATGAAAGGGAAAGAAGCGATATTGCAAAAGGCACAGAGTAAGCACTTACTCCCGTGTAACTCACAACTTAGAACAGAGGGAAAGTTGACTCGGAGTACACTTGGAATAGAGCTTAATAGTCTGTTGAGCATGTGTGTAAAACTTTATACATTGACAGAGAGGAGAAAAGAAAACAAAATACCGCGTTTTGATTGCCCAATGCAAGTTTTTCAAATGTATGCATGCCTGTCTTTGTGTACATGTGAAGGCCAGGAAGGGATTGATGCCTAGGGTCTTCCTCTATCACTTTCCACTTCATTTTTTTCCAAAAAGTTCTCTCACCAATTGGCTGGACTGCCTAGTCCAGGAAGTTCCAGGTATCTGCCGGTCTCCTCTTCTCTAGTGCTAGGATTACAAATCCAGCTTTTACATAGACGCTGGGGATGTGAACTCAGGTCCTTGTCCTCACGCAGCAAGCATTCACTAACGAGGCCATCTTCTCTAAGGAACAAATTCATCACATTACAAGCTTATCATAATAAGGCATCTACATCACATCCTATAGATATATACAAAATTCATAAGCCACTCAAGTAAAATGACCGGTTTAAAATCACTTATTCACCACCTCCCTCTACAAACCAAGTAACAACATTCATCTTCCATCTAACTTATTAAAACTATAAATGCACAGTCAGCCTTCCCAAAAGTCTCCGTCCACCTTTTCAATTGCCAGTCTCTGCGTGCAGAAAACCGTTCGTTTTCATTACTTGGCTAAAAGGTTTCAGGAGACCCAATGAGCTGGGTCATCATTTTGGATGTCATGCAGTAAAAGAAAAGTTAACCACAAAATGCAAACTTGCTTTTAAGTTCACAGGGCAGTTTATAAAGGTTACTTTTATGCTCCCTGCAAATTGAATCACACAAAAGTCAATACATAAAAATATATTGCCTTTGTTCGATGAAGATTTCTTAGCCCATGCCAGCTTTCTCTACAAACCTCTGCAAAGTCAGCAAAGCCGGGCAGTATCCAGTTCTGTGGAGCCATGTGTC
>LOEQ01000434.1:2051-31189 GCA_001685075.1 Bramus lutescens | reverse complement strand
AAGAAAGAAAGAAAGAAAGAAAGAAAGAAAGAAAGAAAGAAAGAAAAGAATATAGTGAAGAGTCTGGAGGTTGAAGGTTACAGACCCAGAAATGCTTGAGGTTTGAGGTCACAGAGACATGGGACATCTGCCATGCTTTTGAACACCCCTGTTCTCCTCTTGACATATATGGTCCTTCTCCTACAAGAAGAGGCTAAACTAACCACAGAACAAAGAAAGATGACTATCATTGAGAAGAAAAGATATGCTAAGGCTTCCAGTGCCTATAAAATATCTTATCACCTTTCTTCCCCTACTCCTTTTTAGAGGAATAACCCCAAGAATGTAAACATTACGATTTTATCATATATATGAAATATAAACTTTCAGTGGTGATCAGCGTAACCAAGAAAGACGGAGTGAGCTGGAGGCACAGTGGAAAGGTACCAAATTTAAACTGAGAGCAACAGCCCCTGGAAGGACACTCTCCAGTTGAGTTCAGGGGCTGCCCACACATGGGCAGGAGTCCAGTAAGCACAGTGAGGTGCACTGAGAAAATTACAGCAGTGTCCTGGAATGCGAAGAAAGAAGAAAATGATCATCAAAGACAAGAAATGCAGCAGTCATCAAAGTCTTTGTAGGGCTGTGTTCTTGACAATGGAAAGAAGAGAACAAAAAGCCAGAGGATTATATAATTAATCTGTATGATTACTGCTCTCCATTACTACAATGAGATACCTGAGGTAACCAGTTTATCAGGAGAAAGGTTTGCTTTGGTTCATGGTTGCAGAAGTTTCAGTCAGTGCTTCCTTCGTCCCATTACCTAGGCCTATGGTGAAATCATGGCGGACACATGTAGAAGACAGAAGCTGTTCACTTAATAGCAACAAGGAAGCTGTCGTAGTTAGCATTGTCAACTTGATACAGCCTCGAATCACCTGAAGAATGACTCAATGGGTCTGCGGGTCCATGGAGGGACTGTCATGATGGTTAACTGATGCAGAAGCATATAGTCCATTATGGGTTGAACCATTCCTTGGGCAAAGTGGTCCTGAGCTGCTAGATAAGCAAAGAAAACTAGTTGAGCGTGAGTCTGGGAGCCATTCAGCAAGCAATGTTCCTCAACAGTTTCTGCCTCAAGTTCCTGCTGAGTCCCTGTCCTGACTTCCCTCAGTGATGGACTGTGACCTAGATGTATAATCTAAATAAACCCTTTCTCCTTTAAGTTGCCTTTATGTCAGTATATTTATTTATTTATTTATTTGTTTGTTTGTTTATTTCTGTTTCACAGCAATGGAAAGGAAAGTAAAACAGAACCAGAGAGATAGAATGGCTGGGGCACCAGCATCCTTCCAAGGGCAGTCCCATAATGATAAAACGTCTTTCCACAAAATCCCAACTTCTAAAGGTCCCACTACACCCCAGTACACTGTGGGCTATGGACTAAGGCAGGTAAGCCAACTGCAAGCTTACAGCAATTTACAATCTCGTGAGGGCGGAAGAGCAAACGCAGACGGTGGGGAGCAGTTATCACAGAACTATATTGTGCGTACCTGTTCCATGGTGATGGTGATGGAGATCAATAGGTGAGCAGATTCTGGAGCTGTTCTGAACTGGGGGCACCTCTCTAAAGGCACAGTCCCGTCCTCGTGCACAGATGTTTCTGTAAAGCACTTGTCTGTCCTTCTCTCCCCCCCCCCACCTAGAGACAGTTGCCAGGGGCAGGAACAGTGTCTCTGATAAGTGTGTCTTTACTCTCACGTCCTTCTATTGCTATAGGGCTGTCCTCCAGGAAGAAGGAATGCCGAATCCAGGAGAGTGGAAAGGAGCCAAGATGTGTTAGGGAGTGTCCACCGGTAGCCATGGAGATCTATCTCATGATGGAGCAAGCCTGCTTACAACCATGGAGTAAAACAGGAGAGGGAGGAAACAGAACGCCACAGTCCTCTTTGAGGTCACCCCTCCCTGCAGTGTTCTGAGGACTTCCCACAAGGCTCTACCCCTCAACGTTTCTGCTACCCCTCAGTAATCATCCTGGGACACAAATATTTAACATAGGGGCAAGGGAGACTTTTAAGACCCAAACTACAGCCCTCAGGAGTTTCTCTGAAGATGCTTATTTTGGCTCGCCGTGAAGTGCTTGGCCCACGACTCAGGCCACAGTCCTGTCTAGAAACGTCAGTGGCTGCAGCAGGATTTTTGGCTCTGGAGGGGTAAGAGCTAGGGACATCTCTCTGGGGTGGACTAGAACAACATCACCTAGAGAAAGTCAGGACCGCGAATCACTGTGAGTCTCGTCTCTCTCTGCTGATATAGCCACCGGAATTCAGTCACGTGGCTCCACCCTCGTGCCTTTACCCGGCCAAAGGCCTTGTCTCTGAGTACCACGGTCAGATTAAATACCCCCATACTTCACAAGTGAGATTAAACTTCAGCATTAGATTTAGAGGAACAAACCATATTTGTGCCCAGCAAGAGGCAACAGCCACCCTAGTGTTTTCCTAGTAATTTCCCATCCCACCTGCTCATTGCCCCAATAAACCTGATTACTGATACTAGAAAATCTCTTCTATTTTTTAACTTTTCTCTTATTCTTGAGATTATAATATAATTCTTCCTTCCCTTCCCATCCTCCAAATTCTCGCTTCTATCTCTTCTTTGTCTTTTTCAAATTCATGGCCTCTTTTGGCCATTCATTTTGTTATATACGTGTATATATGATATATAAATACTCAAATGTATACATACATATATACATCACATATACCCATGTATAATGTATACGTACACACACATATATACACACACATATACATAAAACCTTTTGGGTCTGTAAAATGTTACCCATGTGGGTGTTTCAGCGATGACCATCCTGAACATGTGCTTATCTCATCTGATCTCAGAAGCTAAGCAGGGATGGGCTTAGGTCTGCATCTGTGTGCACAGGGCTCTCTGGAAGGACTTTGGCAGCCAGCACTCTCTGCCCACACTTGGGATGCACATGGCTAATAGCACTGTGGCAGACCGCACTGGGCAGGTCTCCCATACTGGCACGGGTACCAGATTCCAACTTGGCACTCCCCTTCCCAGGCAGTGGATGCTCCGATCTTAATGCATTCGAAACTGGGAGCACACATCCTGGTGCGTCCTCGGGCAGAAGAATCTTATACAGAAAGGGAGGGCACATTCTCTTGGGAAAATGGTAATCTAAACGTTTCCATCCTCCTTAACTTCTAGGAAAATCAAACTGGTAGATGCTAAGGGACACTTGCATAGAAGACCTGTGTCAGCTGCCGTTGGGCTTGTGACCCATTTGGACAGAGACCCTGCTGTAAAGGGAAAAGGCTCATAGAACTCAGTGAGAATTCAGGGTGATTCGCTCCACATCGACCACTCACACCCGTCAGTGCACTGTTGTGGACAAATGTGTGACCGACCCAGGGTCTTCCTGACAGGGAGATGCCCTGCCAGGTGAGATGCCAAAGGAGCCTTCCTCCACACTCCAGGCGCCTCCTCAACCCAAACATCAACGCTCTCCCCTGAGTTTGTCATTATGAACAACCTTTCAGCATGGTTTTCCTGGACTCCAGGCACCTCTAGCCCAGTAGCCTTCAGGACTTATGACTTCTTCTCTGCCATCCCTTCCCATCCTTGACCCTGGCACACATTCAGTTAAGGGTCACTAGAGAATCCGTGTGGGAGTGGCCTAGTGGCAGACAACCGAGGAACGGGCCAGTGCTAGGAAAGGGCTCAGATACTGCCTGCGGAGGAAGGGTGGGACTGCGCTTGCGTGGCGTGCTGAGTGGGGCAGCCAGGAAGCCTCTATGAACACCCAGATAAGGGTCCGCCCCTCTTGGCAGATACTTACAGGTGTCTGGCTCTGGGTTGTGATATAGATGTGGCTCCAGTAGAGTATTCCAGTGGGATTCCTAACTGAACACTGGGCTAAACTCCAAATTAATATAAGTGATTATGAGTTTCCCTGTAGGGTATGCCTGGGTCTGAGCCCTATGCAGCCTGCCGAAAAAGGTCTAGTTAATAGATGATTGCTTTGTTCTACCCCTTCACTTGCTTGTCTATCATTTATCCTGATTCTCCCCTGGGTGAGATGCTAGGAACGCAACAGGGAATGAAGACAGACTCAACATTCCCTCACAGAGCCCACAATGTGACAGAGAGAGACAGGTAAACAGGCCAACTCAATCTGAAGTCTAGGTACACAGCTAGCTGGGTCTCAAAGGGCAGGATGTCAGGAGCTGAGAGGTGAGAGGCCACCCTTAGTTTTGGGAATCCAGAAATAAAGCCTGAAGGTCCTGGTTTCTGGATGAACTCCTGCCAGCTCCCATCCCACAGTCAAGCCTTTCCTGTGAGGCCTGCCTCAGAATTTTCTCAAATATCCCAGGCCCCATTCCAGGCAGAGTTTTTCCCCTTCACTGCAATTCCTTATTCGGTGAGTGATTTGTTTGCTTTTCGTGTGGATGCCTATGCCGAAAGCCTCCCCTCTTTTTGAACGTGTAAGGTAGTGGGGCCTTGGGAGATGAGTGAGTCCCTGGGGTAGGTGAGGTTATGTGAGCAGAGCCACAAGAGGATGAACATCCCTTCAAGAGTCTGTGAGAGCTGACTTTGCCTTTCTCTATTCAATTTAAGGATACACAGAGATGTGTTCAACTTACCACTCAGGAAGACGTCGCCACCAGAGCCCTGACTTTCAGAAACCCTGACCTCATAATTCCAGCCCTCCAGCATTATAAGAAAGAAATATTCGTTGTCAACCTGTGGCAACTGGATATAGCAGCCCAGGCTGGTTGAAATACACACCTTGGAAAGCGATGAAAGAGGATGGGGCACCACCATCACCACATGTTAGGTACCAAAGTTAGGTACACAGTCTTCAAGAGGTACACTTTCCCCAGCACAAGCATGCAGCAGCCTGGATGGCAGTGTTCTCACGTCCAAGTTCTTGATCTAAAGCTGGCCAAGCTCTGTCGTCTCACCTACAAGTGTGTTGCTCACTGCCAGATGAGACACAGGCATACGCACATCCTTGCTGGCTCCCTTTCGCGTCACACCTCACATGGTGTTCTCACCCGTTCTGTGCACGTGCCTGCGTTCTGTTGACTATACCAGCTTCATTTGCCTGAAGCTCACAGAAGAAACCACGGACTGGAGAAAATGCTCATGATCGATACCTAGGGGAGAAACGGGAGAAGTTCAACTCTCCTACTGAAAGCCATGCTTGCAGGTAAGAATAACTATGACCTCATTTCTGTAACAAACTTTAGAGATTTTGATCCTATTTAAAATACAAAATGTAGATGGACCATAGAATTGTCCCATGTTTATTAATGTCTCTATACACTAAGAAAATGCTCAGAACTTCATCCATACTTCTTTCCTTTCTTAACTGTCTGAAAGAACACTAAGAATGGCCTTAAAGCCCCCACATAAATCAGCACTGTCCTGTCAAGTAGGCAGTTAGTTCCTCCTACCCTCAGCTAGCTGGCTTTGGCTTGTCTCTACCTCACACCAGACTTGCTGTCTGTACTAGTAACTAACAAGACAACAAAATCGAGTCTTCAGTAAAGCATGGGGGACCCAAGAAGTCTTTTCTTTCCTGCTGAAATCCCATAGGTTGAAGACAGGCCCTCAGGTCCATGAAATCCTTTCTCTGGTTTAGCTCCTGGTGATTTGTCCTTCAACGTCTTACCTTGTTCTTGAAGGAAACCATGTAAAATTCTCACATCTTATTTTGTTTCCCTCCTTACTCATTGGCTTCCACCCAACATAAACCTCAGTCCTGATTGCCTCATCCTTCGGCATGAGGTTACAAGTCCCAGAGAACCTTGTATCAAATCTGACTTGCATCTAGATCTCTTTTTCCTGCATTTATCTACCCAACCTTAAAGGTGGCAGAACACACAAGAATCTTGGATTCCCGTCCAATTTTCTTACCCAGAAATGTATTCTTTTTTTAACAAAAAGATAATGTAACCTTGAGAGTCACAATAACATTAATAGAAATATAACATTTTAATCATTTTAAGGATATAGTATGTGATGACTGTCAGTGTGTCCTGACAGATAAGGAAAAACCAAAACAGAAATCTTCAACAAAGGTTGGCTTAGATCTTAGTTTTGCAAATTGTTAAATATCCTCTCTACACCCAGTAGAGAACACCATGGTCCTAAAAAAAAAATACCCCAATATTTTCTGTGCATTGCATTTACAAGAACAAGCATAGTATGGGAAAAAAAAACCCTACATGAATGTGGTGTTTGTCTGGACAGAGCTGGCAGGCAGGTTCTGCAGAGTTAGCACTACCTGGAAACACACTGTCTTGGCAATGAATGCTTATATTGTACACAGAGCGCAAACCCACCGCAGGCACTACAGCCTATAAACATCACACAGGAAATTAACATAAAAGCATTTGTGAAGCAAATGTTTATATATCATTATCCTCCTGAGTAACGAGACTTGGCTTCATCCCCCCCGAATGCCAGAGCCAAGGGGGCATGTAAACCCACGTATTGACTTCACTAGTCACAGGAGGGTGGGAATGAACACACTCCCAAAAAATAGAGAGAAAGGGGCTTTTTTCACTGCCCTAATATTTATTATCATTCCTAGTGCCCAGAAGTGCCACGTGATGGAGGTCAGACGTCTGGCCAGATTTGGACTCTGGGCCACAGGAAAGCACAATTTGCCACTGCCTGAGATTGCCTCTATACCCAGAAAAAGGTGAAGATATCCCAAGCAAGGAGGCTTCCTGTGCATGTGCAGGCTTCTTGAGACATGGCACTGATGGATGCTGTCAGTTGAGTCCAGCCTACCCTTTAGACATGTGCCAATTGGACAAATGAAACTACTTTAGTCATGCTGGTACCTTACATATTGGTGGCTGCCAGAACAGAAGGAGGTAAATGTTCATCCATGTGCAGGAAATGACTACCCCCTAAAATGAGATTTTAGAATTGGGGGTGGAATGGGGATTGCCACTCAGGACAACCCAAGTGCATAAAATACCCAGGCTGCATATTTGAGAGCATCTTTATTTTACTGTAAGTTGTACAACTTCCCAACTCATCTTGTGTTGTTGACAACTGGTGGACACCAGTCTGTTCCCCTGTGTGACATCTTGGGAGAACTTGTTCTTCTCAAGTCCCTCGTGTTTTACGAGTTTGGGTTTCTTATCCATAAACCAGGCAGCAGATGGAAACATGGATCACTGAATTTGATGAGAGCTCTTTGCTGGGGCTCATCTGGGAGGAAAGTGGGAGTGTCTCCTGGCTGTCCATCAAACTTTTAGTATGCAGCTTTATTTGTGTACACTGGGGAAAGTTACACAGCACCAGCTGACAGTGGAGAAGCCTTTGGGGGATGCAAGGTTGCTCCATGGAGGTATTAAATGTAAACATAACTTGGAGTCGATGGAATGCTTTGTCTGTGGGGCTCTTGTCCTTAGTTCATCAGACCTGTTGTCTAATCAGACACGTGTCAAACTGTCTGTAAGTCCTCTACTAGACCCACGGCAATGCAGTCATACTTACATGTGGTGGATCAGAGCAGGCCAGTCAGCCCCTCTGCTCAGTGGGTTTAAGAACAAGCCCAAGGAACTAACAGATCACGTGAGTCAGAACCAGTCCTCCAGATAGCAAGCACCTGCGCAAGGCAGAATCTTGAAGAACCTGATCCAGTAAATCCCCAGGGATGCCTCTTTTGTTCGCAAACAGGTTCCCTGGGCTTACTCCCTGCAAATGAAGAACACTTGCCTAAATCATTTCTATTTTAAACAAACAAACAAACAAAGCTAAACCATGCAAAAGTGCTCCAAATCACAGATGGGAGCACACTGTGGAGGAAGAAGCAAAGGATGCTGGGAGAACACAGATGGGAGTGGTCATTGGGGTTCACATACTTTGAAGCAGAATGTCAATCTTCACTTCTTCCAAGCGCCTTAACCCTCCCCACTTAGGCTTTGTTCCTGCAGAAAACTCTCTTTGGGGCTGGACTTCATTACTATTTCTCCCTGAAACCCACTTCCTAAAGTAATCAGTACAGCAATTGAAAACAGAACCCAAACTGTCCAGACTGAAAGACAGGCTGTGTGGGCCATCCTCACTGAGTAACTCAAAGAGCCCAGGCTTCAGGCCCAATGCTAGCACCCCACCCTTGACTTCCATCTTCTATATTTCTTCAGCCTGCAAAACTCAAATTGTCTACCCCACAAGGGACAGGGTCCGGTTCTTCACCCCACTTCCCTCTCCAGAATGCCTCACATGCATACATTCCAGCCTACTTTACTTTTCTGGTATAATTTCAATTGTTAAAAGTTCCAGGAAAGTCCACATCTAACTATGCCCTTCTGAAGCTGCTGCTGCAGATTCCTGCCCACCCAGCCATGCCGGTAAGGTTGTCCTCAGAGCTGGAACTGTTGAAATGGTCTGCAGACTCAGAACGTCGCCTCCCCCAGACAGAGCCTAGTCTTGGTTCAGAGTTCCAGACGACATTGTCATCATGTAGGTTATTCTTCTAGCATTTTAAGGATGTATTCAGTGCTGTGGACATTGCTGAATAAGATCCTTGGCGATGTCCCTCCATGGCCCACTTAGTTCAGAAGTGAGCAGGAACATTTGATTCTCCCTGCCTTGTCTTAGTCATTTCTTTCTAGTCATGCTTGGAACTAATAATCGTTCTCCTGTGTCATATGCTATGTTCGCAGGACACTTTTTCTTGTAATACTATGACTCAAATTCACAAACACATTTGTAAAGAGACCCATCAGGCACAAAACTTTTTATTTTATTTTCATCTTTGGTAAGAAGTAGGAAAATAAGCTTCTTTGTTGACTTTTGAGCTTATCTTTAATTTTTAACATGAAAATATAATATATACTTTGTAATTTTAATGTTAAAATTCAAGTAGATAGATGGATGGGTGGATATGTAGATAGATTGATAGATAGATAGATAGATAGATAGATAGATAGATAGATAGATGGAAATACTTTATACTCATTCAGCATAGTACCTCAATAGTATCATTTTAAAAATTGTTTTCAGGCAGCATACGTGAGTCTATCCCAAAGTGCAGCATATTTGGTTGCTAGAGGAAGAAAATGGCTCAGGTTTAGGAAAAGCAGGTTGGGAGTAGGTTACAGAATAGCTGACTGTGGAGCTGAGGTCTTGTGAAAAGCAAAGCACATCTGTGAGGACCTGCACCTGGGCCTCCCTGTCATAGATGAGTTCCTGGCTGCTTGTGAGCAAAGCCACAGTCACTTAGGCCACTGTGACCAGTTGTAGAAGGATTGTTGAGCCCTGGAGTGCTGGCTCAAAAGACGTGCTGTCAGGAAGGCACAACGATTCGACTTCTATTCATGGAAGGGCACTCATGAATTTCTGATAATAAATGACACCATGTGGGTGCTGGGAATGGAACCTAGGTCCTCAAAAGAGGGTTAGGGTTAGGGCTCATTCCCGCTGGTTTGGCACAGATGAGCCTGCTCGCCTTATGGGAAGCAGAATGAAAATACAGCAAGCATAAAGGGTCAGTGTCCTGCTGTGGCCTTCTAAGACACACCCCCTAGTGACCTAACTTCTCCTCCTATGAGTGCCTGCCCCTAACATTTCCAATAGGCCCACAGCACAGACAAAAAGTCCCTAGCACACAGGGTCTTTACAGACAAGATGCAGATCCCATCAGCAACCATCACCCTTGAAGCTTGCGCTCACACCTTGAACACACACGCTTTGAGGGAGGAGTTACAGTTGGCTGGTGAGAAAGCTCAGCCCAGTGTCTACTCTAATAATCGAGTTCCCCATAAATAAATACACATATTTGAAAACTCATGAGACTTTTAAAAGAACTCAGAGCACACTGGGGGAAATGACCTATGTAAACAATGAGAACGGGAGGCCCAAAGAAAACCCCAGAGAGTAAGTTGGAAGGAAACTGGTTAAATACGTTAGAATTGAGAGAGAACTTGTGCCATGTACATTCTGTTTTAAAAGAACTCACAGAGAAATGAAAGCATCAATGAACAAAACAAAACACAAACAAGCACGGAGATGCCAGGAACTAAAACACTGCCCGAGAACACGACAGAGTGATGGAAAGAGAGGGGTCAATTGAGTTCATTTTGTGTTGGTCATTTACTGCTTGTCATGGGGCCCTTAAGAGTGGGTTGTATATCCAGCCAATGAGACTCCATTGGAGAAAACTAGTTTCTCTTTTGCAAACTGACACCGAGTGGAAGTAGCTTCTGCCTTACACATGGGTGTTTGTGTCTGCTTCCCCTCTTGGTACTAGGACCCCATCTGGCTTAGACCTGCATAGGTTCTGTGCACACTGCCACAGTCTCTATGAGTTCATCTCTGTTCCAGTCCCGTTGTGTCTAGAAGGCCTTATTTCCTTGGTGTCCTCCACCCCTCTGGCTCTTAGAATCTTTCTGCCTCCTCTTCTTCAGAGTTTCCTAAGCCCTGATGGGAGGAATTTGTTAGAGACATCTCATGTAGGATTGAGTGTTCTAAGGTTTCTCACTCTCTGCACATCTTTCAGCCCTATCTTTTTTTTTTAAGAAAAAAAAGGATTTATTTATTTAGTATATATAGTGTTCTGCCTGCATGTACACCTACACACCAGCAGAGGGCACCAGATCTCATTACAGATGGCTGTGAGCCACCATGTGGTGGCTGGGAATTGAACTCAGGACCTCTGGAAGAGCAGCCAGAATTCTTAACCTCTGAGCCATCTCTCCAGCCCCTTTCTTTTTTAATTGAAGAGTTTAATCCACTTCCATTTACTATAAGTGCTGTTAGGGTTGTAATTACATCTGCCACTTGACCGTTTGTTTTCTAGAGGGCTTAGCTTTTCTCCCGCTCGTTCCTTTTGTACTATCTCCTTCTGTGTCCTGCATGCACATTCTAAAACAAATTGAAGCCCTGTTTACTAAGAAAATACATAGGTCAGTTCCTATGCCACTTGCAATGTGTCTACTTCTGCTTTTTCCATTGCATTATCAATCATCAGTGGAAAAAAGTAATAAAATTAGTGAATGCAGACTATAAGACAAAATCATTTTTCCAACTGTTAGGAAAATCAGGAAGATTCAGTGATTGCGTGTTGTGGAATATTAGTTTAAGATGTGTTACATTCATGTATGCTGTGGAACATTTGTTTAATGATGCAAAGATGTGCTTCACTCTTTATTGTTACATTTGTTTAACTCTATAAAGCTGTGTTAGCTTGACTGCCTAAAACACTGAATTGGTCTAATAAAGAGCTGAGCGGTCAATAGTAGGTAGGAGATAGAAATAGGCAGGGCTGCCGGGCAGAGAAAATAAATAGGAGGAGAAATCTAGGCTCAGGAGAAGAAGGAGGAAGGAGTGAGAAAAGGAGAGAGAAGGATGTGAGGGGTCAGCTACACAGCCACACAATCACACAACCAGCCACGGAGTAAGAAGGAAAGAAAGATATATAGAATAAAGAAAGTCAAAAGGCCCACAGGCAAAATGTAGTTAAAGAGAAATAGGATGATTTAAGCTAGAAAAGCTGGCTAGAAACAAGCCAAGCTAAGACCGGGCATCCATAAATATGAATAAATCTCCATTTATTTATTTGGGCACTGGGTGGTGGGCTCCCAAAGAGTGAAAAAACCAACTACAATTGGGAGTATCTAAAAACTAAGTCTTAGGCTCAAAGAAGCACTGGACAACTCTAAGTCTAATGGCCAGGAGATAGGGAGGAATTCTACCAAAAGCCAAGAGGACAGAAAGACTTGCACTCATGACCAGCGCTTGTGCGGTTTTAGCTGATGCACTTTGATTTACCTGAGCCAGTCTAACAATCCAGATCTGTTCTCCCAGCATCCTCAGAACACTATTCACGCAACCTACCCTCCACACATTTCCCTGGGAAATGTCTCACCCACAGTTGCTCTGTTTCCTCCCAGTGTCCTTTAGAAAGGAGTTAATAAACTAGCTGTAATTGTAATTGTTTCCTGGCCCTTACAGCACAAGGTAGGGACAAGGGACTTTATGATGAAAGAACACATCCCCCCTGTGGCATTTCTGTTATTATCAGCAGGAAGAAGATCTGTTCCCGAGGATGCTCTCCATCCAGCTGTACCAGCTGCTGCACCATCACCCCAGGTTTACCCTGCCGTGGCCCCAAGGGTCCTTGTCTGCAGGATAATCTCCCTCTCTGCAAAGAATCCATGAACTGTCTCTACCGCTGTCCTTTTCTGACATTTGAAGTTTGGCACTGCCTGAAAGAAGTCTATGCCTTCCAGGCTGTAACACTAAAATGTCTAAAGGCAAATTCTAGCTGTCCCAAGAAGTCCACCATGGACATCTCTCCTTATTTATAAAAGTATATATAAAATTGCTGTATAGAGAACCAAAAGTAACTAAGGATCACTTTTCCTCTGTGGTATCCATTGCATCCATTAAATCTCATCTAAAATAAGTTATCTGTAATTCCAAACATGGTGGGAGGGTTAGATTCAATAGCGATTCAAAGTCAGAGGATAAATAAAAACATTCATCTTTGGCACAAAAGAATGCCTGAAGACAGGAAGTGGTTGCCAGAAGGACATTTCCCTTAAAGTTATCAGATTCTTGGTATTCAGAGAAGACAATACTAAAGAGGTCACTTCCTTCTGAGAGCCTACATCAAAGACTGTGAATCCAAACAGTTTCCAACAGGACTGAAAGTTCAGGTTTGCCCACGCTTCCCAGTTATTTTTAACATAATGAAATCAGGTTGGGTTAACATACAATATTCCAGGTTGAAAAGTAAGCTAATAATCTAACATTATATTGCTACTATAATGAAACAAGTTTCAGGACAACAAATTAGGAAAGGGACAATTTTAGGATTAATCATGATGAGAAATACCTAGGCTTACAGTTTGAGTAGTTGATATAACTTATAGAGAGAGTGTGAGTCGGTGACATCTAAAAGTAGAGGAGGTGGGGATGACACCTAGCAGTCGGTGTGAGGGGAAGTGACAAGTCTATATAGGGGCATGACTGGCCTGAGAAGCCCATAGCAAACTCAGAAAGAAAGGCCAAGTGCATGATTGGCTACCAATTTAGAACCCTAGAAATTTAAGCAAGAGGCACAAAAATAGGAAAAACCCAGTATACGAATAGTGTCATCCAAGTCAGAAAGTGCAGGTTTTGACTCTGTGCAAAGGCCTAGAGCTGGATGCAGTGAAAGCACACGTGGCATCCCTTGGTGCCAGGAGCATCGTTCTCAGTCTCTCAGCAGGTTTTATATCCGACGCCATCTGTACTTTACAATACATTCAGAGGTGGTATTCCCAATGACATGGTAAGATTGTGTCTTATTTTAAGGAACGTTGATCGTTGCTGACTCTACAGGGATCTTCTTGAGTGATGCTTATTAGTGAGGCTCATAGCAAGGCCAAGGTAACTGCAGTAGTGGAAATGGTTTTATCCTCTATAACAACCACTAACTATTGGTGGTAATTTAACACTTGAAATGTGATTAGTATAAAATAAGGTCCTGAACTTTTATTATTTCTCTTCTATTAGTAGATTTTCAAAACCATATACAAAGATAGCTACTGTATTACACATGGAAGAGTGTGTATTATGCAGAATGATCCTATGTGTGCTTTATTACATATTCTGCTTTACACATGAGCCCATACACATTTAGACAGATGAGGCAAAAGCTTGGGATCCTGTTTCCTCACACATGGAAGCATCACTCTTAATCTGATGAACAGCAACTGAACTCTAGCACAGATTTGAAGTGAACAGTCAGCAGGGTGGGGGCTATGTGATCCCATTGCTGCACCAGCTGCCAATCAGAGCAAGGGCCTATTTTGAATTAAAGGTGACGGGACATTAGTAATCAGCTTCATATAATGTAGTAAGGGTAATGATGGGGACTTCAGAATGCTAAGAAGCCAGTGGAAGGAGGCTCAGCCTGGTCCAGGAAGGCAGGGGTCTTTGGCTGTTATCCAGGGAGATCACATCTCAGTTTTCTGGGACAGTCCTGATTGATGTTTATCGTAGAGGTTACTGTGTGTTCAATATTGTGTCTTTGTGTTCTAAGACATGTCCCACACAGGACTACACAGAATCTGCATGAATCAGTCAGGGAGTTCGGCTGGGTGTTGCTCCCTGGGAAGGAACATCCGCTCAAGGACCAGAGTATCTCTGTGTTTCTTTACGTCGCTTAGGGAGGTCACTGTGACAAGAACTGAGACAATCAGTGATGGATAGTGTGCTTATTATGTGCCAGGTAATGGCATTAATATCCTTTCCTCACCTCCACATATTACATCACCTTGTTTAAAACATAAAGATCAGAGAGGAAACATTTGGATACTTGCTGAAGTTCAGCTGCATGGCACCTGGCAGAGACCTGACCTGGAACATTGCATTCTGTTCCCAAGGCCTCTTTCTACTGGGCCAGCACCTGGGTTTGGGCTCTTACCAAGGTTCCATTACACAGATTTGGATAGGTCAAGGGTTTATTGCTCTAAGGGATCATAACCTTGTCTGCACACATCCCTAGAATATTTGCAGGCCCTGATCCTATGTACACAGCGTTCTCATCCTGCCTCACGGTCAGAGATTAGAGACTCCCTCAGAAAATACAGAGTTCAACTCTAAGCTCTTGGAGGAAAAAGTCCAAAATACCCATGAAGGTCTCCAAGGCCTGCAGACTCCATGGAAGGGGTCTCCTTTCTGACTCCCTGCTCCACTCGAAGGCTCCCTAGCAACAGCGTTTCCTTGCTGACCTTGTGTCTCACAGGCTCTTTTAACTCCCTGTCCTGGTGTTCATAGGCCACGGCAGGTAGTATCACCTCTTAAAAAGATTGCTTTAACTTAAATCCACTGTCGGTGGTCACACGTGGCTCATGGTGACTGTCAGGCAGTATGAATCTATTTTAGACTCTCCTTTATGTTGGGATGCCCATCCAAAAAAACTCACATTTTTTTCCTTAAAAAGAAATTAAAATTAATTCAATGGCTTCTTTTCCATTGGCTGCTGAGGGTTCCCGCAGGTTTTGTAAATTAAAACCTATCCCAACTTTGTGACTGAAGAAAATGAAGTGTATCTGAAATACTGTTGCTCTCAGAGGATAGATTTTTAACCAGGCCTTCACTAGCCCATCCTGAGAACATTTAAATCCTCAAATGAAAGGCCATTGAGCTTTTGAAAGTATACATTACAGAGCCTTCGTTCTTTCCCAGGGAAGCAACTCTGGAAAGGAAGAGACGAATTTATAGACTGGTCTTTCAGTCTCTGTACCCTAAGAGCCAATGATAAAAGTACACACATTTCTGCTCTGTCGCGTATACTGCACTACCAACACTTCCTACTGATTCCTTGCTTTTTCCCAGGGTACACATCCCATTCACCAGGTACATACTCCTATTGATACAGATGAACCTTACCAACAATTACAGGAAGTTCTAGGAAAGAGCTGCTATTTAAAAAGCTGAGAGTGTTTCTCAGAGGACAGTTTTCTAACTTCAATTCAAGGCTTTCCCAGTCCATGTGTAAAGTAGTGATATATAAGGGACAATAATCAAATGACCTTCAAAATCTCAGAGGGGTCCAAAAAGTGTATGATTTTGATGTGGCCGTTGAGACAGCGGCCAGGGAAAAGCACTATCCTTGACAGGCTAAAAACACGTGTTTCTCTTTTGTTAGTTCAAAAATAAGTACCAAGTTCCTGCAAAAAGTCCTCTGGGCTATGAAAAATCACAAAACTCCCGGAAACTTTAGGAATCTAGAGCAGAATACTGGCCTGAAAACTTCCTAGAGATGTGAGTTACATTTGTGAGAATTCAAGATGGGACATGGATCATCCCAATCAGGTTTTGCATTAAAAGATTTATGAGGATGGGGAGGGGGTGTGGTCCTGAGAAATAAAGAGCTGTAAGGTAGACAAAAGTCAAGGAAAATCTGTGGAGTTTGTCTGAAGTGAGGGTCAGGAGAGTCCTAGATCCTACCCTGGGTGTCATCCATTGGGTCACTTTATAAACACACAGCGAAAGCAGTATGTTCATTAAAATCCCAAGTTTATGATTGTCTTTTCTCCTTTCTTATGCCAATTCAGTCTCAGGCTCAGGCAGTTGGTTGTCTGGAAACCTGTCTGACAGCCATGGTTAAGAGAGTTACTGGGTCTTATTCTGGGAACGCTTATACTTGACCTGACTTGATTGAAATTATGGCTATTGATTTATACAACAGGTTTGTAGTCATTTGTGCTATCCTGACTACTACGTACCTCCATTTGCAAAGCATCTAAAGTAATTGCTTCGTGAATCCAAAAGTTATTATTGCCCACTGAGGGGCATTCTGGGTCCAGAAGTAAGTAGGCTGCAACAGTTCTGGTGGATTTGGTAATCACGGGGAATTTTATTCCTTGCCATTTTCATTTGGTTTGAAAAAAAATGGTCACAGTTCTTGAATGATAATCTTTACAGCAATGTTCTTATCTGTTAAGGTATTTCAGCTATTTGCCTTATGAGATCCTAACAGAATGGCCCACCACTCTGGAATCAAGGAAAGGGCCTGGATAGTCTCCATTCCATATCTGAAGGGGTCAGTTGACTTGTTTAGGTTAGCTTTACTTAGCCCTAGACAGTCATTTTTGTCTATTTATTACAAGTTGAGAATGAAATGTTAGAGATTAATAAATCCTACCAGCTCTCCTCAGACAGTCTAAAAGAAACTTTCTTTGCCAAAACTCTCAAGTAGTAAATTGTCTTTTGCAGGAAATATTTGGTTGACACAGAACCAAACAAATGGCCTCCACTTATTTTTTAATTTTAGGTTGAGCTAGGATGTAGAATATTTATGTGACTTTCATGTAATAAATGATAATTTGGCATTAAAGATTCAGACACAAGCTCTGGAGTTAATGAAATAGGAGAGGACATACGACATCTCTTCTGTCGTTGTTGTGATGGAATACCCTAACTAAAGTAACTTCGGGAAGGGAGGCTTTATTTTGACCCACAGGTCCAGGATACACAATCTTTCATGGCAGGGAACTCATGCAGCAGGAGCTTGAGG
Organism: Bramus lutescens; assembly: GCA_001685075.1. Classification (NCBI taxonomy): domain Eukaryota; kingdom Metazoa; phylum Chordata; class Mammalia; order Rodentia; family Cricetidae; genus Bramus; species Bramus lutescens. The sequence goes on along the minus strand of LOEQ01000434.1, from coordinate 14,139 downwards.
CAGCTGATTGCATTGCATCTACAGTCGGGAAGCAGAAGGAGATGAATGTTAGCAGTCGGCTGTCTTTGTCCCTTTCTCTTCAGAATCCCTGCCCAGAGAGAAAATAGGTCTTCCTATGTCAGTTACCTAATCAAGATAACCCTTCCTAGGTATGCTCAGGGTGATAGCAAGATTTATTTATTTTTATTCATATGCGTGTGTTTGACTGTATGAATGTATGTGCACTGAGTGTGTTCAGGAACTTTTAGAGGCCAGAAGGGTCAGATCCACTGGAACTGGTGTTACAGGCAATTGCTGTCCATCATGTGTGTGCTGAGAACAGGACCTGCTCCCCTGCAAGAGCGCCAAGTGCTCTTAAGCACTGAGCCATCTCACCAGCTCCTTCCAGGTGGTTCCAGATCTCCTCAGGTTGACAGTCATCAGGCTGACAGTTGTCAGGTTGTCAACACTACCATCACAGAGCGCTTGCAAATGATGGTTTTGCAGTCACAGAAGCAGCAGAGGGAAATCTTAATTAGCTTTTAACTTAGAATGCAAGGCTAGGAGCTTGATGTTCCCCATTTCAGAGATTCAGTGATACAGAACAAAGAAAACTGTACAAATAGAGACCCAACCAAGCTTCATACGGTTTTCACTGTCTTATCTCTGTACCAGCTAAGGATGCATCTAATAACCATGCGTGATCCCAAAAGTCCTGGGCTTTTGTAGCCTAGAGAGATGTTCTGTTGCGTATATACAGACACAGTTTTATCTCCCTCTATTAATTCCAAGGAATTCGTGGAAGACTGACTTTCACTGACTTTCAAATACAGAAGGACCTAAAGAAATCTTTAGTGAATGGAATGAGTCCTTTTAAAAAATATTAAATAATTTTTATTGGTGTTTGAACCAGTACTCTGATGTTTTACTATTTTATTTCTGTTTTAAAGGTTAAAATAGAAGCACATCATTTCTCATTCCCTTTCCTTTTTCCAATCCCATCTATTTCCTGTCCGTGATTCCCTCTTGAAATCATGGCCTCTTTCTCTTTAGTTGCTATCTTTATACACACCCTCAAACACACATGCACAGACACACACACTCACGCGCACCCACTCACTCATACACTCAGCAAGCATGCACGCATGCACACACCTAAATATGAAAGAGTACAACCTGCTTAGTGCATGCAATGTTACTCGTATGTGTATTATTTTAGGGCTGATCACTTGGTATTGGACAACCAATGAATAGCCTTGGAAGGACTCTTTCTCCCGCTCTCCACAGGTCTGCATTGCCTGTAGCCTTTATCCGTGGGTGAGGCCCCGTGAGACTTCCCACTTTGTGTATTGGCATTGTGCTTCTTCAGGGCTTCTTTAGGCAGCCATGTTGCTGAGGAATCACAGGTGAGGCTTCCCTGCCATTTGAGTGATAATTTACTTTTTCCTTAAAAGTTTTAAAAGATGGGCTGAGCTACATTCACAGGGACAGCATGACCTGAGAAGACATGCATGTTTATGCATGTGTGGGTATATTCATGTATGCATGAATTTTGAATTAGAGAAAGAGGGAACTCTGGAAAATCTCTTTACCTTGCATTGATAACAGCAAAGGTCATTGTGCTGTTCAGTTATCACCATTGCCAAGTGATTCTTTAACAGTCTATTAATATGATTTGTCCTTTAGTACAGGTATTTTACTGCTGGTCAGAATTTATTACTTTAATTTTACCTGTAAGGTAACATATTCTAATTAAAAAAAAGAAAATACACCCTCTGATATAACCAAGACACAAGCAACTACTTTATTAGCTCTTTTTAAAGATATCCATGTTCTGTGGCTAAGACTGTTAGATGCTCTTGCAGAGAACTTGGGTTCAGTTTCCAGTTCCTACATTGTAGTTTTTTAACTATACACCAGTTCAAGGGATCCAACACCCTTTTCTGATCTCCCTGGGCAATAGGCATATATGTGGTACATATACAAACATGCAAGCAATATGTACATACACATTAATTTTTTTAATCTTAAAGCAGTATATGAAAGTTTTAGACTTGCTCTTTTTGAAAAAGAAGATGTTGGCCTTGGTGGCACACTACTTGAACTTTGGCACTCAGGAAGCAGAGGCATGTGGATCTCTGAGTTCGAGGCTAGCCTTGTTTACAGGGTCATTTTTGGTATAGCCAGGGCTACACTGAGAAATCTTGAAATCTTATACAAAAAAATGAGAGAGAAGTTGACAGACTCCCTCTACATTCCTATATAAAGTATTTGCTTGCACACTTGCATAGAATTGTTTACATACAGGGGCTTGGCCATACACATTAATGTGACTCAAATACTTTTTATAAACTCAATATTCTTAAAATTTCATAGGCCAACAAATTGTCTGTTCAGTTAATTAACATTTTCTATATACTTAGTTCATTAGAAAAGTATAGTTGTTGAGTCCGTTGGAAGTTCCAGCAAATCAGCCAAATGAAGACAGGGGACTTTCCACATTGACTTTGCATTGTCATGGGCTGAGTCTGGTGTTACTGATGGAATTGGAGGTGGTGTGTATTTGAAGAAGCTCTGATCATCACTTGGAGATAATGTCTTAGAGACATGACAAACTTTAATATCACACTCCATTGGATAATGAAGAGTTTATTGCTGCAGTATAATATTATATCCTATTATGTAATGACGATTTGGATTGTTATAGGATAATACTCTATTCTTGTGAGGTAGATCCTAAGGCAGAACACAAAATTAATAATGAAATTTCACCTTTGTAAAACTGTTTCATAGTAAACATCTCATTGTCTATCATTTTACCCCAACTGGAATTATTTCTGCATACATTAATTCATGGTTTACTGTCTCAGTGAGTCTAAGTCCTGTAAAGACAGAGAGGAACACTTTCTCCATATATCCCTCACCACCCATATTAGTTACCTTTCTGTCACTGTGATAAAACAACATGACCAAAAGCAACTTGAAAGAAAGGATTTTGACTCAGAGTTCCACAGTCCTCGCAGCAGGAGCAGGAAGATGGTTGATCACATGTTTATCCAGGCACGAGAAGCAAAGACAGCCAGAAGATAGCAGAATGAGGCTCTACGTTCTTAACTCTGTCCCCAGGGACATGCTTCCACCAGCAAGGCTCTACCTCCTAAAGGTTCCATAGCCTTCCCCAATAGTGCCACCCACTGCAGACAGAGCGTTCAAATACATGAGCCTACAGAGGACATTTCTCATTCAAACCACAGCACCACTGACTGCCCAGCACAAATGGCAATAATTCTACAGCACTGTACGCAGAGCTATATAGGTGTTGCTGTGTTTGCAAAGTGCAGAAATGAAACAAAGAATGGTGTAGAAGACTTGTCATTTGAGTAACACAGCAACACAACGAGGCTGTCGCTTACAATCAAGCCTGGCTTGAAGGATCATTCAGCAGTGCTGTTTCCTGGCTTTCTACCATCAAGGCTTCCTTCTGCAGAAATAGCTACTTTCATTCAGTGCTGCCATTTCCAGGGCTGGAAGTTCTGTTTTAAGTTCGTAGAAATTACGTTGGCTCCGCAGTATTGCACGAGACAGATAGAGATAACAGAATAAACTTCCTCTTTGCATTTCCTAAGGAGTCTGAGGAGTGTTTTGAAGGTTATGGGAATGTTCTTGGCTTTTGAATAGTTGATGCTGTCTCCACCCCGATATTCCCAATGCCTCCATTCAAACACCATTGGTTGCCAACTGCTTTATGGTTTCACTTAGCGAGGTGCAGGACAAGACAAGAGCTTAAGACAAAACACCGTGACACACACACCCAGAACATTAAGGCAATGAGAATATTAGAATGTGTTCTGTTCCTTATTCTTTGGGATTGAGTGCTTAAATTTGGACATTTTCAAGAAAACAATCACAGAAGTAGTTCCTTATGGAAACAGATTTGTGAAGAAAAATGATCAAAAGCACATCTCACTTTCAACACTCAGCAAACCATCAATATGAACTAGTTTTAGAACAGACGGGGGACTGGGTTCCTCGTTCTCAAATTCCACCACAGACCATGACTGCCTCGAATGCTTAAAGCAATGAATGGCCTCTTGGCACAAATGAGCATTATGCCTTAACATATGATTTATTCTCCACAAAATATAATGTGGAAGAAATATGGTTTTTATCACCCCGCTCTTGTCTTGAATCTTGACTTTTGCATGCCCGCTATTTATTGACAAGATCTTTAGGATGATTAAGTCAAACAAAAGATCATCAGGGATATATGTAGGAGCTCATCAAGATCTGTTATGTGAGCTGTATTACCCAGAACATTCTTTTGAATTCCTGACCAATGGCTTTCTGCTACATTCCCCGTCCAGTTTCTCAACTCAGACGAGCTAATGTGTTTATTTTTGTAGTTATATAGCACAAAAGCCAACTTGTCTGTGTCTTTCTTTGTTCCCACCCAATCAAGTTAACTCTGTGGGATCCAGTTCTCACTATTGCCTCACCCTGGTGGTGTCCACAGTAATGGACTATGGGGAGGTGAGGAGGGGTTGGCAGCAGCCCTGGCTAAAGTGGCCGCTGTCTTACCAAAGGTGAAGGGACAGTATCTTCAGCCCAGCATCTCTCCATCTGTTGTCTTCTTTTCCAGATTCTTGCAATGGGAAGGGTTTGCTGGGGGTGGGGCAGGACATTTAGATGGATGGAAATAGAAAGGAAAGCATCCTTAAGGATAAGTTTGACATTTTGGCATCGTGACACAAGGTTGCTATCTACAAAGTTAATGCCTGAAAGCAAGTTATAAAAAAGAAAGCAAGTGAGAGAAAGAGAGACAGAGAAAGGGAGGGGGGAAAGGAAAAGAAACCATGAAAATAATCTTACATTTTAGGTAAATTTAAATGTAAGTGAATTAAGATACCAGTCAGGAGGTGATACAGTGGCCAAGCTGATCAAATACTGATATCCAACTATGCGCTGCCCACAAGAGACTCACAAAGCTCTCAAAACCACAGGTAGGCTAGATGGAAAGGGAAGGAGAAATGCTGCACAGGTGATTATACTCATACCTAAGAACACAGACTGTAGGTCAAAAGCCATCACAGGAGCAAAGGAATCGTCATGCAATGCTCATTCCATCAAGAGAATGTAACGTATGCACTCAACAGTGAAACATACCGAAACATACAAACAAGTATTAACAGAACTGAATGAGAAGTAAACTCAGTGCCACAATAGTAGGCACCCCACTTTCATGAATAAATCAGTCAGCTAGAAAAGCTACCAATAAAGAAATACTGGGCTTAAACTGCGTTGTCTAATCTCACATTACCAAATTCTGGTGGGATTGCTGGTAAGAACATAAAATGGTAGAGCCACTTGGAGGACAGATTCGCAGTTTGGTGCACAGATCTGCAACATGATCCAGTCAACTTTCCTCTAGACAGTCACTCAAATAAGGTAAACAGTTATACTCATATAGAGTTTTATAGTAGGTTTATTAATTTTTGTCAAATGAAATCAGGATATCCTTCAATGCATGGATAAATAAGCAAATTATGGAATTATGGTATGTGCATGCAAATGAATATTGTGCAATGATTAAAAATAAGATTTTAAACCTAAAAAATATATGGAGACATGGAGGTACCTTGAGTATATACTTCTAAGTGCAATGTTCACTTTTAAAAGGCTGTATACCATGTGACTCCAACTTAAAGCAACATAGACAAGGCAAATTCGATTGAAAGTCTAGACTTAGCAGTTGCTGAGGACCAGAGGGGCATCAGGGAGGCATGAATGGGGAGGGCAAAGGGCAGATTCAGTGCAGTTAACTTATTTGTTATGATGTTGTACTGGTGGAAATATAAAATATGAACTTACAAAAACCATGGAATTATGCAACACAAGGTGGCATCTTAATGTAAATGATATGCTTGTGCTAACAATGATGTAATGATTTAGGTCCACTGATTGTAACAGTCATATCTCATTAATTCTGTGTGGGAACAATATATCAAGCTGCGGTGAAAGGGTGGGGTATGTGTGAGCTCTCTATATGATCCACTCAATATTTTATAAATCTATCTAAAATATTCTAAATATGAAATCTATTATTACAAAAACTTGCCTGTTTTTGTGTTTTCACCACATTTAACAGGGACAACATCTACTGATACATTCATGTCAAAATGAAGATGATAGAAAAAGAGGGCAGAGAAGGGTCAGGAGGCAGCCAGAGGACTCTTATAATGCCCACTCCATTCCTACACAGGGGGCTAATTGGGAGGAGATGAAGCGGCCAGAAGTATGCCCAAAGTATGGATTTCTCTACACACAGAGAGACAGAGAATATTCACAGCCTCAGTAGCAACAAGGGTAAAGGCAATGATCTGCTTGGCCTTTGGAATGTTATAAATACTTCTAAAGGAATGATCAAAAATGTGTTTGCAATCCAGGATTCCAGACCTGAGAAATGAACATGTCTAGACAGAAGACTCTAAATTCCCAAGTTATCTCAGGGATACTCAATTTTGTCTTTCACTGTCCCAGGTTCCTTCCCAGGAATGCAATCCTTTGTCAATCTCAGGAAAATCAAAGAACTTCTGTTGTGTTCGGGACTGGTGTGAACCAGCTTCATCCTCAAGGGGATGTATGTTTGCAGTTATAATAATTGAGTCATAAGAAAAATAAAACATTTGGAGGTCAAAGAAAGAAATTTCCTAGTTCCATAGCATTTCATTTTCATTCCATTTTCAGAGGTCCAGAGGCCAGAACTTTATAGATACAAGAAAAATCGAGAGAAGATTTATTTTGTCATGTATTTTAAGCCTAGAAACTCCCTTCTGTTGGCTGTCTTAAGGGTATTTCACAAAAGCTGTCTTGGAATTTACATACTCTTGACAATAATTTCCAATTTATCTTAATGACTCCCTCCCCTCTCTCCTTCCTTCCCTCTTTTTGAAATAGTTTAAATCATGCTTCTTAGTTTCCAGCCATTTGAGGGGATATATGAATTTCTCAGTCTGTTTTATTGCCTAGCTGAAGTCAGCATGTGACCAAATAATGTAATGAGAAGTTAATAGCAGCTTCTCACTGGACTTTGTCAAAGTCTTGTGTACTCCGCGGTTTCGGTTCCACTTGAATTTTCTTTTGTTTTGTGGTTCTAGACCCTCATTTGCAGATGTGGCTCCTTGGTGTTTGAATAAACAGCAAAAGCAGGAAGGTTCCCTCTCAGCTCTTGTCCAGAAGCTATCAGAAAACACAGGAAACACAGGAGGGTCACTCCACAGCTCACCCTTCTGAGCAGAGGATGTCTTAAGGTCCTCATTATGAGATGTCATTTCTTACTTAGAGGAAAGAAATATCCTTGTCTCTGATGATTCCAGGGCACAGAATAGATCATGTACAAACAGGCAATGTTAATCGTCCTCCGTTGATGTGCATTGACTCACACCTGCCTTTGTCCAGGGACATTTCCCCTCAACTACCCTTTCTTAATCCTAAACTTAGAAACACTCAGCTCCAGTTTTATTTGTTTGTTTGACTCTTCATTTCCTTCTGAAGGCTCCTTAGTCAGAGAAATTTTGTACTAATAAATGATATAGTTTGAATCAGTAATATCACACACAGGATTTCTGTGGAAGCCTTAGCCCCCATCTAGTGGTACCACTTGGGGAAGTGGTAGAAACTTTGGGAGTGGAGGTCATATCTTGGGGGGGGGGTCACAACTTGTCCTTGGCCTTTTCCTCTGTGTCCTTCTACTTCCAGGCCACCACAAATGGAATGGCATCTGCCAAATGTTCTAAACACTGTGTTATTTTTGCTTTGTTTGAGGCCCAAAGCAATGGAATCAGCCAAACTCAGACTAAACCCTCCAAAACAGTGAGTCAAAAATAAATTGTTCTTCCTTTAAGGTTTCTCCAAGGTATTAGTCATAACATATAATTATATACTACAAAATATATACTTCCCTCTTATTGACCTGTGTTTTGTTAAAGAAGCCTCAGCCATGAACTTTGATATATATATATATATATATATATAAATCTTAGCTCATATACATGCAGAAATAAGTTACATATGGTAGAGAGACAAACATCATAAACTTTTTATTTCAACCATCAATAAGGTTTTATAATCTCTTACTTTAATTGACAGCTTCCAATGGATTTTTTTAAGAATTAATACTACAGGGTCACTCAAATCTATGCCCTTTTTAAACTTTTTCTGCTGCTTTTTCTACTTACTATTTCAAAGAGTATAAATCTTATTATAATTCCATGATTTTTTCTAAAAATTTAGTATTTTGTACCATATATTTGCACAGTAGGTTTCAGGAGTGATTATTATATATTCCTAGAAATTAATCATCTTGCCAGGACATAATTGTCAGTAGTGCATCCTGGCCTTGAGTTTCAGGCTGAAGAAAGGGGCCCGTGTAGCAGAGGCCACAGTATCTGGTTTCTTTCCCTTCTCATGGGTGGCCATGTGAAAGTAACTCTGAACCACATGGGAGAAGAGGGACTTCTGTGGAATGAAAAGCAAAGGCTAAGTTTTCTATGATTCAACCCCCCTGTGGGAGGGCTGTGCTCTCTCTTCCCCTGCGGTCAGCTTTCCTCCTCACAGATAACATGGTCCCCTGCTCCTTCCCATGACTCTGAGTCATCTTGCCAGTGGCAAGGCTTATGGTACTTCACAAGACCTGGTCTTCTTTCGTCTGCCTTTCGTGTTTCTGCTGTTTTCAGTCACCAGAAAATTTATTCTATTCTTTTTTTCTGTCTCTGCTACTTCTCTCCCAAGATGGCTTTGCTCCTCTGGTGTGCTTGGATCCTCATGCTTGAGTGGTGAGTGTTTTGTCCACAACAACATTTTCCCAACCAAGATTCATATTTTTAAGGAATGAAGCATCCAGCATGGCAGTAGCCAGCAGTCCCAGTTGCTTGGACTTGTAGCACTGAAACAGGAGGGTTGCTTTAAGAAGCAGGCATATACCCAAAGGATGCACAATCAAACCACAAGGACATTTGCTCAACTATGTTCATAGCAGCATTGTTTGTCATAGCCAGAACCTAGAAATAACCTAGATGCTCATCAACCAAAGAATGGATAAAGAAAATGATGTACATTTACACAATGGAATATTAGTCAGCAGTATAAAAAATGACATCTTGACATTTGTAGGCAATGGGTGGAACTAGAAAAAAATCCTGAGTGAGGAAAACAAGACCCAGAAAGATAAACACGGCATGTATATTCACTCATAAGTGGATATTAGATGTAAAGCAAAGGATAATCAAGCTACAGTCCACAATCCCAGAGAAGCTAGGTAAAAAGGGGACCCTAAGGGGACACACATGGAGGGCCCCAGGAAGGAAAATAGTTAAGGTCTCCTGGGTAAACTGGGAGGGGATGGGGGATGGGAACGTGAGGGATCAAGAAGACCTAGTAGGGGAAGGGATGGATGGGAGAGCAATGAAAGAGACATCTTGATAGAGGGAGTCATTATGTGGTTAGTGAAATTTGGTGTTAGAGAGAGTCTCAGGAATCTACAGGGACAACCCCAGCTAAAACTCCTAGCAGTAGTGGAAAGGGTGTCTGAAAAGGCCTTCCCTTTAACCAGTTTAGTGACTACCCTAATTGTCACACACACTCAAGCACACATACACACCCTTTACTTCTTGAAACGTTCGCTGATGCTTCTAAAAATCTATCCGGTTCTACAAAATATCCCTTCCTGTCACACAAAGGCGTGCCCACCTTTAAATTCTCTGGGTCTGACGGGAGGTGGTATAATCAATCTTTGCCTCTCCATCTCTGTTGTGAGTCCTTCCTCACCCTATCGTAAGAATTCTCCCGCACTTACTCGATAACCTAAGAGATTTTCTCCACAAGCCCATGAATCTCCCTGCTAAACTTTGTGGCTGTGTGTAGGAAGGTTCTTTTGGATCACTTTAGTCTTTGTTTTCAGTGTGGTAATGAATGCACATGTCACAGTAAATGTGCCAGCTTAACCTTTCACCCCTAACTGGTGGAGGCAGCCAGAACCTGCCCTCCTGAACATCCCTCTGGGCTTGAAGATTATTCTGAGACGAATTGAGAGTCAGAAGACATTGTAGAATCTCTGAGCATTAGAGAAATGAGTCTTTTATAGAAAACAGTTAGGCAGGACATCTGCATTAGGAAGTGTCTCTGCACCAGGGAGGGAGGGAGGGTCTCAGTCATTACAGGCTTCTCATTGGGGACGGCATAGGGCCCTTCTTACTGTTTACCATGATTTTCTGTCTTTTTTCACTCAGTCATGCCCATAGTCATCATCTTCTTCTTCTTCTTCCTCTTCCTCCTTCTCCTATCTGAAGATGGTAATTAAGCCTGAACTGTTTTCTTTGATACCTAAACTTTGTGCATTTTTTCTGTTACTCATTTCCTAGGTTTCTCTGACACCATTAGTAGATAGATGTAATTGTAACTCTGTTTTTCTCTGCTCAGTCTATCCGTTGGGTAGGTGTCCCAGTTGGGAACTTAGAAACGTGAAAAGAAGTTTCTCACCCACCAGAGTCCAGGAGCTGGTGCTTGGCAGCCCTACAGTCTGGTGATCCATCACTGCCAGCCTGCAAGAAACCCCTTCCTCTTGGAAACCTGGGAGCCCACACCCAAGAGTACTGACGCCTACCCTCCTCCTGCCTGGAAGAACACCATTCTGCTTTCTGTCCTCAGGAGTTACTCTACTCCAGGCACTTCACCTGGCAACAATCATCTTAGTTTTCTTTCCATGTGTGGCTGATTTCGTTCACTTAGAGATCTGAAATATGGGACCCCGGCATATTTACTTTTTACAATAGCATCTCCTGAGTCCTTCCCCCTAGAAGCATATTGGAATTTCCTTCATTTTAACATTTGGCAATTACCCGTTGTCTCAGAGTTTCTATTGCTGTGATAAAACCACAACCAAATGTACGTTGGGGGGAGGGTTTATTTAGCTTATACTTCCACATCATGGTCTGCCATTGAAGGGAGTCAGAACAGGAATCAGGCAGAAAGGGTCTTGGAGAGAGAGCTGATGAAGAAGCAGTAGGAAAGTGTTGCTTATGGCTTGCTCCGCCTGCTTTCCTATAGAACCCAGGACCACCTTCCCCGAGGTGACCCCACCTACGATGGGTTGAGCCCTCCCCCATCAGTCACTAATTAAGAAAATGCTCCCACAGGTTTGCCTATAGCCTGATCTTACGGAGGCAGATTCTCAGTTGAGGCTCCTTCCTCTCCAATGGCTCTAGCAGGTGTTGACATAGAACTAGCCAGGACACCCAGAGTGTGAGCATATCCTAGTTTGCTTATTCATTCATCCTTCAAGAGATCTGAGTTATTTCCACCTTCCAACTACTAGAATTGTTTTCTGGGAGAAAGCAAAACAAAACTGACTCTAAAACTATCCAGAGAAGTGAGAGGAAGGCATTGACAGAATGACAATTATCCATTCTCTTCTTCATAGCCCAGAAGCAGTCGTTTTTAATCAATGCTAGGGATGACAACCCAGCATGTTTCTCTGTTTATATACAGAGATAAAGAGATATGGATAACGATAAGAGGCTGATGCTTTGTATAAACAATCTCTTGCCCTACATACCACTTAGCAACTCCACAAACTAATGCTCATGTACCATTTAGCTTTGCTCTGGACCTCCAGAGTGTGCTGTGTCTAATGTTTTACGCATCCCACATCATTGCGATTAGAGTGCTTCACAAATGCAGCCGTTGCTGTTCTGCTATGCACCTTTTGTTCTTCTGTTTATTTTCTTAACTCTTAGGTTATCCTGTGGGGGAGGGGGCTGTAACTTGACTAATTATCGCCACATTCAGAGCAGGATTTCAGTATCCTACAGAATATATTAATTTCAAGAATAATACTTTTCTGTAAAAATTATCTCCTTAACAGCTAAGTGTATTGCTCAATTAATGTGATCTTCATTTATGTTCCTTAGTAAGACTTTTTTTATCATTTTCTTCATTTTAATCATTTTCAGTAGGTACTGTCACAAAGTAAAATATAAGCTTTTCAGTTTAAAGACCTTAATTAGCTTATGTTCTGTTCTAGGACACACACACACACACACACACACACACACAC
>LOEQ01000433.1:601367-654706 GCA_001685075.1 Bramus lutescens | reverse complement strand
GAGGTTTCTCCACCAGCAACTTATATAACACTTTCTGGTATAATGACGGCTAGCTAGTGGAGGGGGCTTTCAAATCAGTACGAGCTTGATTTCTCCTTTCCTGGAGATCAATATAGGCAGGGTCTTCAGCAACAGCCTTCAGCATCAGGTTCTGGTTGGAAGTCAAGAGCAACAGCAATAGCCTGTTTTGTTTTGGCAGACTCTAGGATGCCCTTAACCAACAATGTAAGGGAAGTATCCTAAGCCTGGCACTGGGCTTTTAATTTGCCAATCTGTGCATTCTAAAAGGAGCACTTTCCCATGTGTAAAGTAACTAAACTCAATTGCATGTGTACATATGTGTGTGCATGTGTGCATTTGTGTGTGCGTGTGTGACTTTTTCAAACACCTTTAATGTTAGCTATCCCTCTCCTACACCCCTTTGATCCTACTATCCCATTCCACTCCCAACCTAGACTCTTAGGAATAAATAGAAACACACTAGTTACAATAGCCTTTTGAGGATTATAGGCAAAACATAAATCTCTTTATTAAAACCTATACTGAGCTAAGACCTTTAATCTTTATTTTTCTTAACTCTAGTTTGTACAAGTCTCCAGTAGTGTAGTTTTTAGTAATCATGTCAGTTAATAGTTCATTTACCAGTCTGATGCTTGAGCCTTCTCCACAGCACCAAGCGCCTGTATGCAGACTCCTTTGGCGTCTATCACGGCCCATGATGGGAAGCTCATTTTCTTTCTCGGCAGCTTATTGTATGCTTATGGCTTTGTGCCTCAGAGTCACCTCATAAATACTTTACCTACTTTACAAACACTATAAATCATACACCTGCTTATATAAATGTTGTTCCAACCTACAGTAAGATGCCACCCAAATGTGGGCATTATTCAAGCAGGAATCATGATGGTTTTATAGATGAGAAAATTGGGCTTAAATAATGGCAGCTGGAGACTGGAGAGGGTAGGTTATTCTATAAAGTTCCTGCCGTATAAGTATGAGGACCTGGGTTACATCCTGAAACCAAGGGAAAAGCAGGCATGTTGGTCCATGCTTGCAATTTCAGTGCTAAGGAAATGTCTGGAAAGACCCCTGGAGCTCATATGCCAGCCAGCCTAACTCATGCAGCAAGTGCTAGACCTCATGAGGAACTCTGCCTCAGAAACACGGGGGTGACTCCTGAGTTCTGACACCCGTGGTTGACCTCTGCCCCTTGCCCATTCACAAAACATGAATATACACATATGCGCAATTATAAATGGCAACTGATACTCTAAGTCCTTCAGCTAAAGTTGAAATCAGAACTCAAACCTCTGCCCCACAGTAATTCTATCCAACAGCACATAATTCCCAGATGTGGAGACCTTACTTCTTAGTAAGGCAATCCAGCCATGAGCACCATTTACAGAGAACTGATCACAAGACCTCACAAGATGTTTAAGTTTCCCATAAAAACGAAAATAACTATATGTAACCTATTTATATCCATCGGTGCACTTGAAGTCTCCTCGGAACTCCTCTGACACCTTACACAATGGAAGAGGAATGTAAATAATTGCTATTCTATATTTTGAAGAATATAATGACAGGAAAATGTCTGTACATGTTCAGTACAGACGCAGTTTCTATTTCTCAAATATGTTCAATCCACAGGAAGTTAAAAAAGACATGGATATGAAGAGCAAATGCTAACCTAGAAAATTAGTAAGCTTGTCACAGTCCACATGGCCTTTCCGCAATTTCTGTGGCAAAAGGTGAAGTCTAGAAGAAAAAATTTAAACTCCAGCATCTTGTTTCTGGGAAGAATGAAGTTGAAATTTTTAGCCATCGATTGAAAAACACAAGACAGTAGACCTCGCTTGGTTAAAAACTTTGTGCAGGACCAATGACTGGCATCCTGTTCTCAAGGAAACTCCTGGATCCTGTAGAAATGATGCCTACCTTGGAAAGGGCGCTCAGGGAAAACAGCCTGATTGCATTTCAGATCTGCACAGCTGTCAACCGGAACAAAGCTGCGCTTCCTTCTCCGAAACTATTGCATTGAGAACGAGGGATTGTGGCTTTAAATGCACATGAGCGTTTTAATCTGCACACCAACCACTGCCATACCGAATTAGCTAACGTGTTTGAATCGTGAACATCCTGGAAATCAAGTCACAAATGAAAGTTTAGCAATCTCTAGGTTACACAGTGATTCTGGAAATTTCCCTTTAAGAAAATCTATGGTTAATTATCAAATCACTTTAAATTGGCAAAATTTTTCCATGAGACTATCTTATTTTATGTCTCATATATCAGCAGGTGCTCACATTACTCAGAGTTCTTGAGTCACCGAATGTTAATTATAATAGCTTTAATTATTTCCATGCAACAATAAAAAAAAGGATCCTGAAAAATACCAGTAAGGATTAATGTTTGGCACACGACCAAAAATGAGTCGTGCTTTTCCTTTCTTTAAATCTGCTGCATTAAATCATAAAATTAGGCACAAAACTTTGAGGTGTAATTTGTTTTTGCAATTGTGTTCTAAGTGGTATAATTTTTAATTATATATAAAGAGTTCGGGGTTCGTTCCTTGAACTTCTAAGCTGCAGTTTCTCCTTTCTACCTGGAGCTCTTTTATTCAACCTTACTTCCCTTTTGACATAGATTACTTGAATTACTAACTCAACAATAGATCATAGCTTCCTCAATTTTACTCAATTTAGTAAGATGAAAAGCACCTGGCTTTGGAAATACAGCATAACTTTGAAGATAAAAGTAATGATAGCTTCCTGTAATGAGGGTCTGCCAGAAGAAGAGTGTGTCATTGTCCCCTCTTTCTTTCCTTATTCAGGCAGAGATCATGTGCCTCTGTCCTCTGAAACAATGATACCGGTACTCTGCGATAGTAGCCAGCTCTGTGCTCTCCCACAGGAGAGATCCACCCACATATCTTCATCCTACCCCAGATGCTAGCATAGCCATGCTGAAGGTATGGCAGCTGTCCCCTGGGCTGCAATGTGGCTTTCTGGTTTGACTCTATTACGACTGTATCGACTTGCTGTGTATCAAAAGCTATTTGTAATGGCAAATCACAGTTTCTAGTAGGATTACCTGCTGGGAGTCATTAAGGTCTGCAGACATCTTGGGACGAATGGCCAATAATAACGAGAACAATAATAATGGCAATGTGGTTATTATAATAACTCACAGGATTGTAGGAGTGGCCAACCTGAAATGCATATTGCAAGAGTAAGCCCACCCCTGACATTGCCCGGAGTGCTGGATGACCCAAAGACCCAGGATAAAAACAAACATGATTGGAGAAAAAAATCAACATAATGATGTCTAACAATATTCTGCTATACTCACAGATGGGTGACTACCCCAATTGTCATTGGAGAGCCTTCATATAGTAAGTGATGGAAATACATGCAGACACCCATAGACAAACATTAGGCCAAGCTTGGGGAATCCTGCTGAAGAGGAGGAAGGATTGTAGGAACCAGAGAGGTCAAGGACATCACAAGAAAACCCACAAAAACAATTAACGAGGGTTCATAGGAACTCATAGAGACTCAACCAATAGCCAGGGAGCTTGCATGGGACCAACCTAGGCCCTCTACATATATGTGACAGTTCTGTATCTTGATCTACTTGTAGGACTCCTGACAATGGGAGCGGGGACTGTCCCTAGTGCTTTGGCTGACTTTTGGGAACCTATTCCTCATACTGGGTTGCCTTGTTCAGCCTTAACACAGGCGAGGTGCTAATCCTACTGCAACTGAACATGCCATGTTTTGTTGATATCCAGGGGAGGCCCACCCCTTTCTGAAAAGAAAACAGAGGAGGAGTGGATTGGGGCAGTGGGAAGGAGTAGGGGGAGTGAGGGGAGAGGAAATTGCTGTTGGGATGTAAAATAAATAAATTCAATTTAAAAATAATAACTGACCCAGGAAAGGAAAGGTAAGCGGCTGAATTAGGAAAGTGCTTGCCTCACTAACATGAGGGTCCCACTTCAGGTCTCCAGCAGCCACATAAAAAGATGGTAGAGGAGCCAGCAGGACAGTGCAGCAGGCAAAGGCATTTGCCACAAAGCCAGACTGTCCACATGACGGAAAGGGAATCAGTTCCTAAAGATGTCCCCTGACCTTCACATACCCAAGCACTATGACATTGGCACACCCACACACATGCTCCCAAGTAAGTCAGCAAAGCTTTAAAAATTCAAAAGTTGATGCAGTGGCTTGTCTCTGCAATCCTAGGGAGAAAAAGGATCCCTAGGCTTGCTGGCAGTTGCTCCAGACAATCAGTGAGCTTCAGGTTCAATGAAAGAGCCTGCTGCCTCCAAAAATTAGAAAATGGGAAGACCTGTGTATGTGCACACACAGTTGTGCGCAAACACCTAGCCACCTCTATCAAAAATGTCAGCAAGGACTGAGGCCCAGGGTCTCCGATGGATCCAAGGGCACAGCTGGGCTCCTCCACATTTCTCTTTCTCAAACTTGAGCTGCCTCGCCCTTTCTCCTGACTTCCGTAATTATTACATTTCAAGAAGATCTTCCAATTTATAAAATTCTTAATGCAGAAAGAACATCAATCTTCTGTCTTCTATTTAAAGCAGTTGAAACCCCAGAAAAAAAATGTAGAAAGGTTAAAAAGGTTTAGGAATAGCATTTTTGGTTACTTAGAATCACACCCCTTTTCTAACCATACCTAAGAAGTCCCAGCTTTGGCAGGTGGAAACCATGCTGTATATAAGGCGGGGCTGCTCAGCTCTACAGTACCTTGTATATCCTGCTTAGGGAGGCTGAAAAATAGCTTGAACTAAAAGGAAGTCAGCTAACTCGGTCATAGGAGACTCAGGAAAAGAAACCGACGCAGGCATTTTCATGCTGAAGTGTAATTACGGGGAAAACTATTCTCCTTGAACTCCATGGGAAAACGCAAGCCACAAAAGAGCGTGCAGGCTGATGCCTCTACTCAACGAAGGGAAGGAGCAACCTGCACTGTCCATAGGGTCTCCTTCCCTCCGCACTCTCCCCATGCAGCTCCTAGGGCCTCCCAGTTGCCACCCTCAAGCTTCCAACTGCTACTTTCCAGAAGTACTTCATGAAAAGAACAAGGAAAAGGAGGGGGAAAGGGAGGAGCCAAGAACTTCCTTTCAGCTTTGCTCCCTCAGGCCTGTTGCTTATCCGCTACCTGGACAAGCAGATGAGAGATGAGAGGATGAGCCTGTGGGCCAAACAAGGGACTCCCTTGTTCTCTGAGAAGAAATGGGAAGGCTGCAGACAGCAGACAGTGAGAAGGGAGAGCTGCTGCAAGTCAGGAAGCTGACAGGAACCCATGACCACTGCCTCACAGCCAGGCGATGGCAGTTATGGGAGGAGGCACCCGCCTCAGGAACCCAGAAGATCCAGCAGGAATTCACCGTGTACACGGTATGAAAGGAGAATCCAGGAAGAAAAGTAATACAAGCGCACAGCCCAGCTGACAGTGGAACAGAAGCAGAGTGAGCCTGAAGCATAAAAATGTGGGTGGCCATGTCACCATTGTATTGCATCAAGACTTCCAGATTACCAGTAGAGCTCTCTCTCCTTCCGGAGGGCAAGCGGAGTGTCTTTTCCATCGTGTTTGCTTTGCACAACAGTGTAATATTCTGATGTTTCTGTCTATGTCACTTATTAACATATACTAATTGGGCAAAACAGTGGGTCTCATTGTGACATTTTCATACATGTCTATGATGTGTTTTGCCCATATGCCCCTCCTCATTTTGTTTCCTGTCCCCATGACCGCTAATATTTTTCAACTTCCAGAACTGTCCACTCCTACTTACATGTTGTGTCCATGCCTGTTTGTGTGTCTGTGTGTGTGCACACGAAAATACCTGGGGTTTTCACTTGAATGTGTGTGCACCTGTGAGCCTATGCATTTGACATGAATGTGTGTGTGTACCTGTGAGCCTGTGTATTTTTATATCGTTCCTCGGAAGCTATCTGCCTTGTTTTTTAATAGAGAGCCTCTCATTGGCCAGGTCTTATGAGCAGACTAGGCCAGCTGGACAACAAGCCCAGGGAATTGCCTGTGTTTGCACCACCATGGTTAGCTTTCTGCGTGAGTGCTGGAGATCAAAACTGGTCCTAGTATTTGTACAGCGAGCACTTTTCCAACTTTGTGATCTCTCCAGCCCATCATATCTTTGTTTCACTGAGCACAGACGGTGGCCCATGCCTTCCCTTTCCTGCAAATAACATCATTTCATTATTTATGACAAAACAGCATTGCAATAGCATTTTTATTTGCTTGAACTCAGGAACCAGCTGAGTAAGGCTCAACATAAAGAGTTGTGCAGCATTCCAGATCTGAACATAATTCTAATCATGCTTGGGCTGAAAGGAACTTCTGAGGAAAGCTCCAGAAAGCAGGATAAAGGAAGAACCACTGTTTTATGGGCATGAAACCTGAAGGTTACCTGAGTACTGGGAACATCAGAGAACAGCTACCATAGTAAAGGATGGATCCTAATGGTTTCCGAGGTTTCAGAGAGTTTTTGCTATAGAGACAGCTGGTACCATTAGTGTCAAGTATTCAGCAGGCTGAGGTGGAAGAAGGAGGATTCCCGGAGCCGGAAGTGAACGTCCACCTTAACAACAACAAAAAGTAAACAGAGAGGAATTTATGCCACAGAACCAATAGTTCTGGAAATTAGGGTACTTCTAAAATGTTGAATTCAAAACTAAGCAATTAAAATTGGGTGCATCAAGGCATCCATCATGAAGGCAACAGAGAAGGTAGGCGAATTTTAAACTGGAGGGGACTATCCTAAATTTTAGATTCGCCTAAATGAACTTTGATGTCTATATCTTCCAGAGAAAACAATCAGGAAGTAATTGAAAACTCAGACACTACAGAGCTGGTCTCTGTGTCTACAGAAGTTAAAAGAGGAGTCAGGATGTGTCCAGAATGAGACGCAGAGGTCAGTGAAGGAGGTGGGCAGGACAGGCAAGGAGAGCACAAAGGGAGCTATGCAGGGACCTCCCAGCTTTGGGGACATCAGCAGAAGGTACTGCAATAAGCAACCAGAACCTTCCTCTACCCTGCTCGCTCTGGGGCCCATCTGATCTTCCTGTCTTCCACCTCCCTTCCTCCACAAGCCCAGATTCTGAGAGTCACCGAGAAATGGCCACAGCTCTCCAGTACAGGACAGCCAAGGAAAGGCAAACCTTTCAGGTAAGCTAGAGCGTCAGCTCTCCTCGTCAGCTACCCCACCTCTGGCTCATCTTCCCTGAATGTTCTAATACCTTGCTCCCTTAGCTGAATCACACACACAGAGAAAAGTCATCCCTGGCACCAGCTCCTTTGGTGGTTTCCTTTGTTCTGGCGAGTGTGGTTCATTTGGGCTCCAAAACAAGAGATGCGGATAAGGAAGCATTTTGAAGACCTACTGTCTGGCCCAGCACTGCTCCCTTTCAGCCAGGCATTTCTGCCCTTCAGCCTCTTTCCTATTTAGTGCACACAGCCAAAGAGAGATCGTATGAACAAAAGAACTGGCTTCTAGAATCATAAGTGCATATATTTTACATAAACAATCAGATTCCACAATAAGTCTCCACAGATTCATTCAAATTTAAATCTGAGCACAAATTTCTCTTTTACATATTAAGTGATGTTTTCTAAGATTTCAGTATTGTAACCATAATATTGGCCAAGCAACGTCACATCCCAGCTCCAACACTTTAAGAGACAGAGAAAGAATTCCGTTACCTCTACAAAGCAAAAAGCCTTTCTGAGTAATAATGTTTGTCATGCTTTGAAATCGAAGGCAGCCTATCTGAATCTTTACCAGAAAGATGAAAATGCCTTCTTATTTTGGAAATTCTTCAGAACTATAAAGGGACAGTAGGGCAAAATGGCTTCTCTATAATCAAATCCGTTCAACTGACAGACTTTTAGAGGGTTACAACCCTCTCCAAACAATCGTGAGTTCCTGCGACGTGTTATTCTATATTTCACAGCTACTTTTAAGGTGAGTCCGTCTTCATGAGCTCAAATAGAACAATGGGAAAACAAGCAGAAGTACGCAAGGGGACACACGAGCGTTTATTATCAATCACATATCAGTGCTATTTTATTGAAAGGTCATGCTTTGTTTCTGGCTGAAAAGCAGCTCTAAGAGGAAAAAAAATCAAAATCAAGTAACACAGTTGAAAAAATGAGTACTCTACTTAACAGCCTAGGGCATGCTACTTATCCCTGTCTAACATAAAGTTAGAGAGGGCTTGAGTCAATTAGTTCTCACATCAATAAGCTACACAGAGAAAAACAAGACAACTCAAAATCAGCAAGTTCTTCGTTAATGAACCAAAGCAGGCCAGTCCCAGAGTGAAAAGGGCTCCAGCACCTTTGGAGCCAATGTCCCCTCTACCGTTCCCTATGTCAAGAGCGTGTGTGCTCTGGTTCTTTCCATGGCTGGATCCTTGTCCTTTGCAATCACATCCACCTGTTCTGACAAATCTTTCCAAGTCACTTCAACCACATTAAATCTGAAACCAGTTCTGTCTTCCAGAATCCTCTTTTGTGTCTTCCTTTGAGTTTGGAACAACTCAGACTAACGGATCTAGAAATGAAGGCATAGAAGTAACCAACTAGATCAGATCAAGACATGAGGGTCCCCGCGATGGTATCCATGGCTTTACAAGAGCTAGTGGGCATTGGCTGAGCACCTCTGGCTCTCCATATGATGTCCTCCTACACAAATTGATGCAACACGAGGCTGACACTATGTTCTTGGGCTTCCAGGCCTCCAGAGGCATGAGCTAAATAAGTCTTTGCTACTCACAAAGTATTCGGTGATATTCAGTTATACCAAGAGAAGTTATAATGCTCTCCATGTCTATTTCTTACCAATCATTATAATTTATTCTGCTGTTTTCTAGTGTATCACTATCTTCTCCAACAAAACAAATTCTAACAGGCCTTGGAGATAGCTCAGTTGGGAAAGTGCTTGTCATGCAAGCTTGAGGACCTTATTTCAATCTCCAGAACCCATGTTTTAAAAAATGGGCGTGGTGGCACATGCTCTGTGAGGAGGCAGGGACAGGCAGCTGGTCTGTGCTGCTTGGAAAGAGCTATGTCAGTGAGAGACCATATCTTCAAAACCAAGGGGGCAATGCCTAAGGAATGACATCCATTGCTGTCTTCTGGTCTATACCTGCACACATGCACACACACGAATGCATGCACACACATATACAAGGATATATGCATTGTCGGGGGGGGTACCTCAGGTTGGAGCTACCTCAGTCCCAGTGTAAACCACCTACACACCTAATATATAATCAAATTTCACCAAAATATAATTATTAGAAATGTACATTTTTGTGAATTTTTATCAAAATGATAATGCCTTATTTGTTTCTGTTTTTTGTTTGTTTGTTTGTTGAGACAGGATTTTTCTGTGGAGCCCTGGCTGTCCTAGAACTCTGAATACCAGGCTGTCCTAGAACTCGGACATCTGCCTGCCTCTGCCTCCTGGGTGCTGAGATTAAAGACATGTACCACCACACCTGCTGATAATGCCTTTTTCCCCTTTAGTTGCAATTCTCGGTGGTTCATGTTCCTGCCTGAGAGTATCTCCTCTCACTGCAGGTGAAGTTATTTGACAGGAAAAATGTTTTCTAGAAGACAAGAAACTTCAGATAAAGGACTCCCACGAAGTGGTCAGCGATTAGAACCAAAATGACAGAGGGGGCTCAGGACAGAACGTTAAGCATGTGACTGAAACCAGTTCCTTCCACTTTGTAGAAGTTTCCTTGTGCCAGTCCATCATGCCGATGACATCCCAGTTTCTTATGCCTCAGCCTCAAGAACATTAGGACGGATGCCACGTGCTGCCGCCTGAGTGGTGCCTCAAAACTCGAGAGATTAAGTGAAACCTTTTGAAGACCTGATCAATTCTGGATGCCTCTGCTGTCATGAATGGATAAGCCCAGTCACAGACTAGTGGATTAGTAAATTAATGAGTTATCTCAAGAGTAGGTGTGTGTTTAAAAGCCCGTGCAGCTGTCTCTTAAGCAAATACCTCTTGCTACATGGCGTCTTGAGCCCCCTGGGGACATTACAGAGTCCTCCCATCGAAAAGATTTCACCAAATGGGGGTTCCTCACTTCCAGAAGTGTGACCTTCACAAGGCTTTCCTCTTTGTTTCCCAGACTTGGGTGTTGAGCTGCAACAGAAAACAGACGGAAAGAGCCGACTGCTACAATCTAATCCACCTGTCGGGGAGGAACTACCTACAGCCGCGGAGTGAGCCAATAGCGCTTCTAAATCTAAATCTAAACCACACGGAAAGGCGTGTGAACCTTCAAGCTGATACAATGGCTCTATGAAGCTTGATGGGTGTGTGGGAGAACTTGGTGAGCAATGCTGAAATCCCTTCAGGTATTTGGAGAACTTCAGAGCTAAAGTTAAAGGCTAAAATTATCTTTAAAAATAAAAAATATTTTTAACCCAACATAAATTAACAATGTACCTATTTCAATTGCTCTTGGGCTGATTTTAGAAAATGCCTAAATAACTTGAGATTTGGGCATAAATTTACTATTTCAAGCATTATGGTATTTTGTGTTTCATTTTTCAGCTATAAGGTGTCACTCTCTTTTGTGTTACTAGCTAGCTGCAAAACCTACTCACATTTTATACCCCAAACTGGCTTTCTTAGTGGGATCGTGTTCGTTATCTGCCTGTTGATCTATTTGTGTCTCTTATTCCTTAAGAAGCAGAGGAGATCAGAAAGAATGGGCTTGTTGATATCATAGGGATCCATTTAGCACATCTTAGAAAAACTGTCTTTAACATCCTATAAGACTTTGCTGCATTTGAAAGGCAGTTCCTTCAGAATATGCTTCATCCACGAGAAAGCAACCCAACAGTAAGATTACAAACGTTCAAGCCATTTCAGGAAAGTTTTCCTTGAACAAGGAAAGTAAGAAAACCTGGAGGTTGTGGACTTCCAAGTTGAAGATAAAGAATGGGATACCTGTCGGAAGAGCAGGGACATTTATTATTTATTTTTGTCTTTACATTGGCCTGTCTTGTCTTCAGCATGAAGTAAAGTATTATTGTACAATGCAAGCTATTCTTAAATCCCCCAGCTCAGCTCAAGTGACCCTCCTGTTTCAGCCTGCCTGCCGTTGGAATTACAGGCATAGCATGCACACATCACCCCACCAGAGACAATGACAGAATTTTAACTGAAATTATCAGTGTGCACAGGAAAACAACAATTTGTCCTCAGTGTCATTACTGAGGCAGAGTCAACAATGAACCTGTCCTGTCTCCAACAATGAACCTCTTGTCCTCTGGATGGCTGAAATTGAACAAAGACAGGCCCATGCAGCCATGAACAGAAGTGCTGCCTCCCCCCTCAGAGTCACAGCCCCTCCATCCAGCCCAGGTCCCCAAGAACAGCCCTCATCCACGGCCAAATGGCTCCAGAGCTCAGTGTGGGCTTCTGGAGAATGTGTGGTCAAAACCTGGAAAGGTCCATGAACCTTTAATATGTCTCAGATCCTAGCAACAAAGAGAACTTGTGACTACTGCTGATTTGGAAATAGTCCCCCAAATTCTCAAAACTTACAACATGGGGTGGGAGCAGTAGCTCATCCATTAAGAGCATCTGTTGCTCTTGCAGAGAACGGGGCATCAATTCACATTATTCCATGGTGGCTTCCAACCATCTAGCATCCAGGAGATCCAATGACCTCCGTGACCCAGGCACCCATCATACACAGTGCATAAATTCATCACGTAAAGCACTTATACAAACAAAATAAAATAATCTAAAAACAAAACAGCACACTTAATTTATCCTTACAAGACATTACTTCAGTTTGTTTATGTAGCATTAGTGTCCCATGTCTCAACTTTCAGTGAGGCAAGAGTTTAAGTTTTTACATTTAAAAATGGGTGTATTGTGACTAATAAGAATGCCTATTCCCAAAATAATAATTCAGACTAGAATTATATGCAACATACCATAAATGGATATCTTACATGCTTTAAAGCAGAAAATTAGTTTATTAATTAATTATCCTAATATTACTTGGGCACAGGTTTGCATTTGCTTAATTAGCTGAAAATAAGACTATGTGTATTTTATATGTAAATATATATATATGCATGTGTATATATGTATGTGTATGCATGTATGTATATGTATACATATATACACACTGATTTGTATGTAAACATGTACTTTATTGAGACTATTCACCTGTAATTTACTTTAAACTGCAGTAAACTTTGAAGACGTTAACATCCACGTGTCAACAAAGGAGATTTTTCGTTCAAACAACAAAGGTAATGAGCCATTTCTGATCAGCAACTGGTTTTTACACTGAAAATGGGGAATGTGATCAGAACAGACCCTGAATCTGTGTGATGCAAGACGTCAACTTATTTCAACGTCTGAACTTGGAGTCTAAACTTAATGAAAAGCATGTTTCCAAAACGGTGAAATGGAGACTATTATTGCACTCAGGGAAGATGAAATATTAACTCCTGGCTGTCTGTGAACCAAAACTGTCTTACGTTCACTTGGCATCAAGTTCTTTGTTGTCTGATATTCTACACCCAGAGCCTCCTGTAGCTCAGTGAGGATAAATGCTTTAGCGGTGCCGGCCAAACCTCAGCAAGTCGATGTGGTGGGTTCCTAAAGTAAATAAATTCCAGGCAGAGGAAGGAGGAGAAGGCAGAATCGACTTCTTTCATGAAAACCATCTCCAACTGCTAACGTCTTCATTAGGAGACTGTCTAAACGCTAGGGCCCGGTGGTCGGCTTAAATAATCAAATTAGACTCCAGCCCCCTTGGACCCAATGTTCTGCCTGTTTGTATCATGAGTTATTTGAAATTATCAAAGAGTTCTAATGCTCTACTCTTATTCTAGACAAAATATGTTTTTCTGTCCTTTTCTAAATTGCAGAACTGAAAGTACTAAGGATGCAAATGCATCCTTAAAATGCATCAAAGCAAGGAGGAAATTCTTCTTCCCTCCATTTCATGAAGCCCCGGCCTGCTGCTTTCAATTTTTGCCACTTCTCCCAGAGGAGCTGAACTCTAAGCAGCCCCAGAAATTGCCCCTGGAATTTAGTGTTTGGGATCTGAAAAATTGTATATGGGCACAGTCTCTTAAGAAGTAATCATAGCTAGATTTGATTAAGTCTCTTTCCCTTTTTATTTATATGAAAAAATAGCACAAAATAACTCTCGTGAAAGTTCACAGGACTGGTGGAGATGGATCAGTAGACAGAGGGGCCTGTCACAGTCCTGATTACCTTGAGAGTACTTTGTTTACCCCAGTGAGATTGTCTTGAAGGAAACTAAATTTCCATTCGCAGTGACTTTCAATTGGAGATGGTTTCTGGGTTAGGGGTGGGGATATGTGTGCACCTCTCCTTTCAGTTCTGGGACCCCACTGGGTGCAGACCCATGCAGGCCCTGTGCAGGCTGCCTCAGTCTCTGTGTTCATATGTGCCTCAAACCTGTTGATTTAGAGGACCATGTTTCCCTGGTGTCCTCCATCCCCTTCTGGCTCTTAAACTCCTCCCACCCCCCTCCTGCAAGGTTCCCTAAGCCCTGGGAGTAGGGATTTCATGAATATGTTCCTTTTAGGGCAGAGTGTTCCCAAGTCTCTCACCCTCTGCATGTTGTCTGGCAATGGGTCTCTGCATTTGTTCCAATTTGCCCACAGGAGGAAGCTTTGCTGATGATGGCTGAGCAAAGTACTGATCTATGGGTCTAGCAGAAGGTCACTAGGGACCATTTCACTGCTACATTGTTGCAGTAGACCAGATGTCGGTTCTTGGCCACCTAAGCAGTATAGGGTATGGGTTCAGTTCACGGAATGGGCCTTAAGTCAAATCAGTTAGTGGGCGATTCCTCCCACAAGTTTTGAGCCACCATTATGCTAGCGTATCTTGCAGGCGGGATACCACTGTTGATCTGAGGGTATGTGTGGCTGGGTTGGTGTTTATGTTTCTCTTTCGATAGCACACAGATATCTTCCTGAACCACAAATGTTAGCATGTAGGACTGAAGACTCTATGTAGTCACTTGCTTGAATTCTCCACAGTCAATGAGTTGTATGGCTATACTCAACAAAAGGGCCTTGCCAACAGTTTGTGGAGTCTATTGGTTAACAGCCTGGCTGTTTGGAGGAACCTGCAGTGTTAGCTCCAGCATTCCTGTTTAGCTTCTGTCTGGATGATCTGTCTGTTGGTGAGAATGAAGCATTAAGTCTCCCACTATCAGTGTGTGAGGGTCAATATATGATTTAAGCTGTAGTAGTGTTTCATTCGTGATAATGGGTATGTTTGCATTTGCTGCATAAATGTTAAGAATTGCAATCTTGATAGATTTTTTTTCCCTTTGGCAAGTATGTAGTGTCCTTCCCTATTTATTTTTTTTTGATTAGTTTTGATTTGAAGCCTGTTTTGTTAGATACTAGAATAGCTACACCAGCTTGCTTCCTAGGTCCATTTGCTTCCTTGCAATCTCTTTTTCCATCCTTTAACCCAGAGATGGCTATCCTTAATGTTGAGATACGTTTCTTAGATACAGCTTGGATCCTGTTCTTGTATTCTATTTTTTGTTTGTTTGTTTGTGTGTGTGTAGTGTATGTGTGTGTGTTTCTCTTTTTGATTTTGATTTTTTTTGTCTGGAATTATTTATCCCTTATGTTTTCTGATGTGTAATTATCTCTTTATGTTGAAGTTGTTGTTCTAGCACCATCTATAGGGCAAGATTTATACATAGATACTGCTTTAATTTGGTTTTATCATGCAAAGTCTTATTTTCTCCATCTACTGTGATTCAGAGTTTTGCTGTTTATAGTAGTCTGGGCTAGCATCTCTGATTTTAGAGTGTATCACATCTGTCCAGGACCTTTTTGCTCTTAGAGTATCCTCTGAGAAAACAGGTATTATTCTAATAGATTTGCATTTCTATGTTACTTAACATTTTCCCCTTGCAGCTTTTAATATTCTTTCTTTGTTCTGTATGTTCAGTGTTTTGATTATTATGTGCCGAGGGAAATTTCTTTCCTGGTCAAGATTTTAGGTTCTGTATGTTCTGTATGCTTTTTGTACATTAACAGGCATCGCCTTCTGAAACGTAGGGAAATTTTTTTCTATAATTTTATTGAAATTATTTTCTGGACCCTTGAGCAAGGTGTCTTCTCCTTCCTTGGTATGGGATGTCCTTCTGTCTATGGGTTGCTTTTATTGGTTAATGAATAAAAAACTAGCTTGGCCTATAGCATAAGAGGAGGAAGACGGAGTTAGAGAGAAGCCATGGAGCCGCCGAAGACAGAAGTTGGGAACCTTAGCCAGTAAGCCACAGCCACGTAGCCATACACAGATTAATATAAATGGGTTAAATTCAGATGTAAGAGTTAGCCAATAAGAAGCTAAAGCTAATGGGCCAAGCAGTGATTCAATTAATACAGCTTCTGTGTGATTATTTTGCATCTAAGCTAATCGGGCAGCTGGGAACCAACAAGCAGCCTCCTCTAACACTTCTTCTTTGCTTATTATTCTTAGATTTTCTCTCTTCACTGTGTCCCAGATGTTTTGTGCTAGGATTTTTTATTTTGAATTAACATTTTCTTTGACCCAGGTATCCATTTCTTCTATTGTGTCTTCAGTGCCTGAGATTCTGTCTGACATCTCTTGTATTCTGTTGCTGAAGCTTGCCTCTAAGGTTCCTTTTCAAATTCCTAAATTATTCTTCAAGATTTTCCTCAGTTTTGATTTTCTTTATTAATTCCTCTTCCACTTTCAAGACCTGAAGAGTTTTATTCATTTCATTCTACTGTTCATTTGTGTTTTCATAGATTTCCTTAAGGAATTCATTTGTTTACTCTTTAAGGGCCTCTATTGAAAGCAAAAGTTTCCTGTCGTAACTGCCTGGTCCCAGATAACCAATTCAGAGGACAAATATTATTTATAAATGCTCGACCAATAGCTAAAGCTTATTATCTAACTCTTACACCTAAATTAACCCATATTTCTATCTATACTTTCCCATGTGGCTTGGTACCTTTTCTCAGGACGGTATTCTCAGCTTGCTTCTATAGCATTTCCCCCTTTTGTATAATTAAAAAGGAAGGTTTTAACATTAACATAGTAAGATTATATTTTAAAAAACAACTATCTTTGTGAGTCCAAAGTTTTGCACCTAATTTATCTTTTATCATAACTAAAGAAAATTGTAACTATCTAGTCTTCAACTCCATCAAAGACCCAGGAAGGATGAGATGTTACCTATTAATGGGAACCTCAAGCTGCCTGGTTAGTCACCCAAAGTTCCTGTGTAATGTTGGGGCACCAGCTCTGGCCCACAGGCCTAACATGTCTGACAGAGTTTTCCAGGAAGCAGGAAATTCTGAAGGACTTCCCTGCTTTGTCTTGAGAAAGTTTAGCTGTCTCCTTTTTTGTGTCCTCCTGGTCCAGTTTGGACAGTAACTGTCAGCAATGGAGGCAAGGATAGTTTCTTTGACCACATGGCTAGCTTTTGGGATAAAGAAAGCAAATTCCATATGGAGTTTCTTTGATGCCCATCATCTTCACTGAAGTAGCTTGGTGCTATCAGGAGCAGACATGTCTAACTGTCATGAAAGGCCTTAGGTTGTGAGGCATATTAAATATAGGTCTTTGAAGTGTTTGAAGACTATCTAAATATACCTGTGTATGACCTTAAAAATACACCTATCATGACTATAAGTTTGACTAGTACAGATGACTATTAATCTGTATTTCTTAATTATATATTACATTTTTAATTGAGCTGCATAAACATAATACCTTAAACAAGAGTAGAAATATACATACAGTAGAACAAAATTAACTTTAAATTTGTATCAATAAACCAAAATACTATTGTAAAATATCCAGAGATTAATAGCTGTGTTTTTTAATTAAAGTAGATTCAATAATCTACCCTTTTATCCTATCATTCCTATATCCCCCATCCTTTTTCTTTCCATAGCAGAATTCCTGAATCTAATCTCCTTTGCTTAGTTTGTTTTCTGACCACTATCCATAACAATTTGTAACCAACTCCCCTAAAAGATTACAAACATGCATAATTTATTTTGGGGAATGTAGACATAATTCTCTAGACTACTTCCTGCTGATTGGGGGCATTGGTAATCTTTGAGGGACCCTCAGAAAAATTAGGACTATGGTCAAGTACTGACTGCTGTAATCTGTGAGGCTGGATCCATCTCAGCCAGCAGCCTTGAAGCGTTCTGGATACAGACTTCTGGGGGAACTGCAACAGAGGTATTCTGAGATGTAGGATCAACTGGACCATCTGCTCCCATTAGATATTTGTCAGGGGTCTTCCTTGATCAAACCTGATTTTTATTAACCACGGCCTTTCATTTCCTAGAAACAAAACATAACCTCCCTCTCTCCAAAAGTAATATATCTTTTGACTTAAATTTTGAAGACAAGGTATTTTTAAAATATGTAGGTTGGTTTAATTTAGCAACTTTCATAATCAAATATCTCTCAGCAGTTTTCATTTGTTCATTAGCAGTCAAAAACTTTACAGATATCTCAATAACATACAGTATCCAGACTCTGAATTTGCCACCTTTGTGTGACTTATTATAATTCTTATTATTCTGTTTCTTTTTTTAAGGTCTTTCTCTTGCTTTTTTCCTTTTGTCTCCCAAGACTACATATATTTTTAAACATACTATAACCCATTTTGAGGTTTTTGGTTTTTGTCTGAATCTGTCTTTTCTGCATATCTTTATCTTTTTATGACCACATGAATCTTTATACTGCTAAGCAGCATGATTAGGATCAAACCATGGCTTTGGTAGCTGGTCCTGCCTCACTCCTTGGTTCTGAGAGCCTAACTTCACGGTGGAGGTATCAGCAGGAGCTTTGTTTATCATCCCAACTCTGGGGAGTTTCTGGCTCCACACTGAGTAGTGCATCACCCACTGCTCATAAATTCTGTTTAAGTGTTTGGTAGCAGGACACTTCAAAGAGTCCTGTGGGTTTTGCTGCTAACACTGAGTCAGGAAGCCATCTCTTAAAGGAGCCATGCTGCTGCCTGCTGCTAGGAGAGGAAACAGAGCCTAGCAGAGAAAAGAAACTTACCAAGAAGCTGCGCTTGACTCCATTTTTGTGAGTTTAAAATTCTATTTATTTATTTAATTGGTTTTTTCAAGAGACTGTTTCTCAGTGTAGCCTTGCTTACCCTGGAACTCACTCTGTAGACCAGGCTGGCCTCAAATTCACATAGATTTCCCTGCCTCTGCCTCCAGAATGCTCAGATTAAAGGCGTGCACCACCTTATGAGGAAATTCCAGGCCCACACTGAAGCACCAAATGCAGCAGAAGTTTCCTGTCCCGACTGTCGGGTCCCAAATAACCAATTCAGAGACTGAATATTACTTATAATGCTTGGCTAATAGCTCAGGCCAAGTTATTGTATAGTTATTATATAGCTACTAGCTAGTTCTTACACTTAATATCTATTCCTATCCATGCTTTTCCAAGTGGTTTGGTACTTTTCCTCAGTACGGCATTCTCAGCTTGCTTCTCTGCACTTACTGGCATCTCTGTTTTTGCCCTTCTTCTTCCCATTCTCCTCAGTTCGGTTATCCCAACTAAGCTCCTGCCTAGCTACTGGCCAATTAGTGTTTTGTTAAACCAATTTGAGTGACAAATCTTTACAATGTCCAAGAGGATTATTTCATAGCACTCTATCATATTCATAAAGGCTCTTTTAAGTTCCTTGTCTTATACTTTCACAGTGCAGGAATGCTGAGGACCTGCTGTGGTAGCATTGCTGGACTCTACTGGAGACATATTACCTGGATGTTATTGATCACGTTTTTATCCCAGGATCTATTCATCTGGGTTTGGGCTGATTATAATTCTAGGTGCTAATATCTGATGTGGTAGTTTAAATAGGAATGGCCCGCATAGGCTCATAGATTTGAACACTTGGTCATTAAGGAATGGCTATTAGGAGGTGTGTCCTTGTTGGGGTAGATATATCATTGGTGGAGGAAATGTGTTACTGGGAGTGGGCTTTGGGGTTTCAAATGCATAAAAGAGTCTCTCTCTTTCTTCCTGCTGCCTGTGAATCCAGATGTAGAATTCACAGCTACCTCTGCAGTACCATGTCTGCCCCTGTGCCAACATGCTTTCATTCATGACGACAACAGACTAAACTTCTGAACCTGCAAGCAAGCCCCAGTTAAAATAAATGCTTTTCTTTTTAAGAGTTGCCACACTCATCACTTTGAAGCAATAGAACTTTGATTAAAACATCTGGTCTTGTCTTTGTTGGATGCGTGTTTTGTTCCTTGGTCTCTGTTGTCCTCTCTTGTTCTTAGGACAGTGTGGTAACAGTGTGTTACCTCATAGGGAACTGGTCTGAGTTTGTGCTAGGTATGTCTTATGGGGGTAAGATGTTTTACTAGGTATTGGGAGCTGACACTTAGGAATGGCGATAGGCAGGGAGCGGGGAGGAAAGCAGAGTATGGCACCAGGATCTGCTTAGTTCCCTGGGTATAGGGGCAGAGACTGAGTAAAGGCCACAACTGTCCGTCTGCTACAGAGCCGGGGATGAGAGTGTGGGGTTGGGTTCAGAGGAGAGGAGGGAGAGTGAAGATCTAACACCAGCCTCCCTGCTTTGCTGCCCGGAGTAGCCTAGAAGTTCCCAGGGGATGCCTGCTGGAGTTGGGGACTAGGATAAAACTGGAAGTTGTGGAAAGGAAGTTGGAGAGGGATATCTGTGTGTTCCCCTGAAGATCTGAACTGGAAGGAAGGAGAGGATGAGGCAGGTGGTCCGCTCCAGGCTGGGGGTGAGACAGGATTGGATTTGGAGGGAAGGAGGAAGAAGTGAAGATCTGCCGTTAACACACCAGCTTCCCTGAGTGGAATGCAATCCAGAAGTCATGCTGAATTGTCTTCAGAACTCTGTTAGGAACACACTAACCAGGGGATCCTGAGAGCCCAAAGCTGATGGACAGCAACTCATACTTTGGTCGTACAAACAGGGTACCTTAGTCCTACAGCCAGGGCTAAACTAGCAGATCTAGCAAGATGTCGGGCTCTTGTTGCATCCTACTGTCCTACACGATCACCTTTGGGAGGTGGCTTTATCTCCATGGTTGTAAGCTGCAAAATATCCCCTGCATTTGGACACAGTCATTGAAGAAGGTAAAGGGACCAAATAAATTCCCAACTCATGACTTTGGCTCTTAGTGTGAGAATAGAATCCTTCCCAAGAATTACTACCCATGAATTAGTGACAAGGGCAAATCCAGTCACTGTAAGTTATGAAAAATCAAAGCAGGCAAGATATGGAACATGTCTGCTTTTGAGCCTTCTTATTAAAGGAAACACAGCATCCAGGCAGTTGATGTGCATTGACTAAGCCAGCCTATAACTTCTGCCATATCCTCACAGTGACTCTGTAAGCATACACACTTATCAAAGAGTTAGTCTAAATCCACCCTTGGGCAAAAATATAGCAACTGTGATCAAAAGGGTATACATAGACTCTGCAGGCCATTCTCTCATGGGAAATGCAAACATGATCTGGACAATAGCAGCAACCGTGGACTAATGGTTCATATTCCAAAGTAATTCGTTAGTCCTACAGCACTCAGGTAGACAAGCAACTCCGCTTACATTTGGGGTTTGAACCAAGTCGGCAGGGTACAGAAGAGTGGTAAGCTCGTTCTCCTACTCACATAGAGGACATGTGGGCGCAAATGGGCTCCCTAAAGCCCTTGGCAGGCAGCCTGCTCTATGGGTTCCAGCAGAACACACAATAGACGCCCTAAAGGGCATTGTGTGTGGCCCCGAGAGTGCAGAACATGGCCTTCTAACACACTTCCAGGGCTGAGAATCCACAGCTGAGAGTCTACACACTGGAACATTCTGCCATAGTTTAAGGAACTCTCCTTGTAGCGCTTCCAGCTAACTACAGCAATGCCAATCATCCTGGGAGCAAACATCCAGCGAGAATACCAGATGTGTGCCTCCTCATTTCATCACCCGTGCCCTTTGACATCAGGCTTATTGCTAACCTCATTTTGAAGACAAATAAATACAGATAGGGAGAGGCTGGGGCATCATTCAAGTTTAAGCAGAAATAAGGTAAAGTGGGGTGAACATTGGCTGGAATCATTCCCAAGCAGTGGGAGCACCAGATATCTCCTGCAAGAGCATGCCAGTAAGGAGAGGGGCCTGTGTGTAACAGGTTGTGTGTGTAACATCGGGAAACACACCTGGGATCCAAGGAAACAGGAGGTCCAGGTGGAGGAGACATGCATGGTGTCAGTAGAAGAAAGCAGCCAAGTCCAGAACTGGAGTAAGCCTGCGGAGAATTGGAAGCCTGTGATGGGGCCTGGCTGAGCAAGAGCATCTTCCCCACCATAGACATCATCAATATCTCCTCCTTAGGAGCCTTCTGAAGCTTACATTACACAGATGGCCCTGAGACAAGCTGTCACAAGCAGTGCCTGGACAACCTCCACACCTGTACTGGATAAAGGTATGTGCATCAAATTGTGTTCCTACAGAAGTCATTTAGAAGTCATTGCCCAAAACTCCAGTCCCCATAATGAAAGTTGGCCTAAGACTCCTATCATTTCAGAATGTCAAGGCATATTTTATAGGCTAATTAGAAAACTCAAGTGGTTAAAAATAATGATTTAACAGACGCTCTTGGTTCTGGGAATTGTGGAACCCTATTTCACCCATAAAATAGCTCTGATTTGGTGCATTTGGCATCCTATTAATCAATTAGCATGCAGCTTTTAAAGCATGATGTCTCACTTGCTGAGGTGCTGTGGATTGTTTTCTTAACACTGTAATGTCTTCCCACCCAGGTGCCAGTGAAGCCTGCTATATGGAGTTGGATCCACTGAAGTCAGGTTAAGTCTCTGCGGTATGGATATGATGCAGAGAAAAGATTACCGAAAATAACGACTAAGGTACACGATGTGGGTTTCCTACCCACAAATGCCAGAATTAACAAGGGTGCCCTCTAACTTTGTAGAAAATTAACAGAAAGGTTCACTTGCTTTTGTAAACCAAGCATCACTGGATCTGATGTGCTGAAGAAGCCACAAATTAATACCATCAAAGAGACACATTAATTGCAGGTTCGCGATCACTCACTAAAGTGCTATTTAGTAATAATGAATATTTAGAAATACTATAAATGAAAAAATAAAATAACAGTTTGTTGCCATAATCTATCACATATCTATTAAAAATCATGTTTGTGAAGGATATTAAATCCTACGGAATGTGCAACATTATTTTACGTTAAAATAATCAAAATTCAAAATAGAAATTCATATTTCCAAATTTTATATATGACATGTAGGTTTATATGTATGTAAATAAATATACACATTACACATAAATTACTAATGATATCTTGTAGTATATGAGTCCCAATATTAAATATGTAATATTTAGTATTAATACATGGTATGTATTTAATATGGCCATTTTAGTGCATTTTCTCTTGACCAACCAAGCAGGCAAGTTAAATGAGAAACTACTTACTCGGCTCACAGTTTGAAGACACCATCCATCATGGTTGGCAAGGCAGAGATACTCCACCTCTGAAAGCAAGAATATAGAATGCTGGTCCTCAGCTGGCTTTATCTGTTCTGCCTTTCTTTCTAGATCAGGATGCCATCACATGGTATTTTTCTATCCCCATTTAAGGTGTATGATGTGGGATTCCCCTCTGCATGCTGTCGGTATGTTTTATTACCATTGACTAACAAAGAAGTTGATTTGGCCTATGGCAGGCAGAATAGAGCTAGGTGGGAAAACAAAACTGAATGCAAGGAGAAAGAAGGCTAAATCAAGAAGACACCATCCAGCCACCAAAGAAACAAGACATGTGGAAAATGAGGTAACACCACGGCCATGTCGCAATACACAGACTAATAGAAATGGGTTAGTTTAAGATGTAAGAGTTAGTTAAAAAAGAAGCCTGAAATAATAGGCCAAACAGTGTTGTAATTAACATATTTTCTGTGTGATTCTTCGTGTCTGGGTGGCCAGGAAACAAAAACGCAATCTCCAGTTACAGTTGTGTCTTCCCTCTGGAATTCCCAATTAAGTCCCTCTGGAAAAACTCCTGCAGACACACCTAATTTTGGGCCCTATTAATGCCTGGGTATTTCTCAATCCAATAAAGTTGATGCTGGCAATCAAAATTGATATTATAACTACTAAAGTTATTCAAGGAGTTGATTTACAGTAAAAATTTCTATTATTATCACAGTAGTTTAAAATCTCCATTGATTTGATTATATTTAGAGTTATTGTACTTAGGGTTATTTTGCATAATGTTATATGTTGCTTCCCTTATAGACTTCCATCCCTCTTGAGACACTTCAGCTATTATGGTCATGAATGGCTAGTTCTACCCATTCAGTCCACCTAAAGACGTTAACAGTAGATTCTTCCAAGGGAGTCTTGATTCTCCTACAAAGGGAAATTATGTTCCTAATAGTGCCATCAGAAGTTTTTGATTCATAAACCATTTATAGTTAAAATAGCCTTTAAATCCGGATTTAAAGTGGCCATTTCCTTAGTCACCATTCCATGGATGACTATTCAAGACTCTCCATGCCGAGGTTTCACCTGTGAGTTCCCTCCACCAGACTTGTCCACACTCAAGGTCGGCTCAAAGGAAAAATGCTGTGGCTGTGGGTACTGCATTGTCTCTAAGTGGCAGTGTCAGAATCAACCATGGTCCTTGAAAGTTAGTTTTCTGACCTCCACATTGGTACCGCTGAATCTCAGTTCTGAAATCTTCCTGCCACCTACTTCCTAAGTGATGTACCCAACCTTGGTTTTCAGAAACTGCCTTCCCACCATTCCTCCTCAAACTGCTGTCGTTCCTTTTATTTTCTCTTTCTGTTTATTTTCTATTCTCTCCTACAGAAAACTAATCTTAATGTTGAGTGTAACTCAACAAAAGAACACTTTTGCTGCAAGTACAAAATCCTGGGATCAATCCCCAGCACCACTGAACATGTATCTCGAGACTTCAATAACATAGTTAGTTCATTTGTCCTGGGAAGTTTGTGTTATTGTCAATCAAGGTAGAACCCTTGACTCATCTGCTTGAACTTTAAATATAGAAGCACAACCCATGTTAGTTTATCCTCAGTCAGTCGGGTCTCCAGGGTGAGAGGCAGGAAAGAGGGAGAGAACTGTGCAGCAGAGGGCAAAGGTGGTAACTGGGAGGGGCCTGAGTCCAGCAGCAGGCTGTCCTGTGGATTTTATAAACAAAATAAGCAGGGTGTTTACGCTCATCCTCTGTGACTGTTTGGAAGTAGTCACAGCCAGGAAGAATGGGAGGAGCTAGAGGGAGACAGCTACAGCGGGAGTGAGGTTGCTGACGACGCTATGGCTTCCCAGGCTCCTACAAACAACCATTAGCTGAGCTAGTTAAAGCCCAGCGAGTTCCCACTCCAGCCTCACACTGCCCACAGATTCGGACAGCTTCAGCCCGAGAAAAGTCCACAGAGAGTCCCCATTCATCTTTCGTCCTGCGGGCCCTTCTGGAACTCTGGTTGCCCTGTTTTGGTGACTCAACTCAAATCCCTGAGAGAATTCTAGACACCTATGTCTATTTACTTTACTAAATCCCTAAAATTAGATTCATGGAAATGGAATATGTTTTAATGCTGAGACATCTAGTAAAAAATGGGGTTATCGCCTAGAAGAATTGTTCTCTGAAGTCCTGAATTAATGAGAGAAAATAAACAAGTGGTATGTTTTAAAACTCTATTAAATACCTCATGTATATTTCATTTATTTCAATATTCATTCAAAACCTGCTTACTAAGGATGAGGATGTATGACAACAACAGTAAATATGATTTCTCTGCTGGAAGACCTATATTCTGAAGGAGAAACAGGCAGTAATCGATCGTACAAGCAGTGTGAAACTACAATGATGACATGCTATGAAGGGAAGGTTCAGGCCGGGAGTCGGGACTAGAAGGTGACAGAGTAGTGGAAACAGCACGTAACAGAGAGAAGTCGGTATGGTTATAAAGACAGAACAGGTGATGGGAGGCAGGTCTGCAAAGGAGGCCACACACTGGAGCCAGATGTTTAAGGCGGTAGGAGAGCCCTAGGAGGTCACCAGTGAGGCAGTGAGTGTCTTGGACCTGGTGAATATGGGCTTAGCGGATTTCACAGATGATGATGATGACTGGCTAGGGAGGTGGGTGACATCCCTAAACTCCCACGTGTGGATGAGGGCGCTGAAGCTGGTGCCCCGTCTTCTGACACCGGCTACAAAGGCAACGAGAGATAATGTGAAGCATCACTTACTAAAGGATGGATGACTCCTTCAGTCTCTGGGCTTGGAGATGAGATGGCCAAGTTAGCAAACAAAATCAGGCAGAAGCAGAACACACTCATTTATGAGCAATGGTTTCACGTCAACTCATCCGGAATAATTCCACTAGGTGCACACCCACCCATGCCTCTGGGCTTTAATCTTAGCGATAGCCACCTTTTTTACAGTACTTTATATATTTTATAACATATATAGTTATTTTATATAAAATATATATAATATTTTATAACTAATTTATCATACATTGTTTCACTTCGTTCCTCTGACATCCTTGTTGTCTTGAAACAAGTGGTCTTTCCCCTCTGATAAGTGGTAAACTAAGTTCTGTTCCTGGTCCCAGAACCAATCAGTGGAAGAATCTAGATTATTGTTTCTGGAGTCATCTTTTCCTGCTAAAGCATGCCATTCCTCCCCCCACAGCTGTAATCCTTGTCTTCTAAAGTGGCACCCCAAATGTTGATTGTATAAAAGGGCTTACAGGGGAATATGCTGGGCGTCTGCTCCTTAGCAGTAGGCTTCCTTCTTACAACGAGTATCTCATTGAATTTTTATAATAACCTTTTGCAATAAATACCAACACTAATCCAGTCTTACAGAGGGAGAAATGAATAATCAGAGACATTCACTAAGTTCACGACCCTGCTGTAGGTGACTAGCAAAAAGTGGGCTGAAATCCACCTCGGACCCCACCCATTTTTCTCCAGTCTTGGGAGTTTGTAGCTCTCAAGGATCCCTCAGTCGATCTGACATATGACAAGCTTATTGGGCATGAGTTTTTGACTCATCCCCTGTGACCTAGCAGCTTAGAATGGGATAACATTTATACACTTTGCTTTTTCAAGATAACCAGAATATAAGGATAATGAACATTCACCTCCAAACAAAACAAAACAGGACAGCAAGATTTTTCTTTGCAAACTGCATCTCACTCTATGATCAGGGGGAGTATCTAAGTGAAAATTTTTATGTGATAATACGTAGGATGAGATAAAAGGAAGGTCATCTTGGGGTCTCAGAGAAAGGTTTTGTGTGCACAGACAGAATGTGGTGATTTTTCTTTTAATATTTTATGTTCAATTTTTTAATTTATTAAATTTATTAAAATGTTTAATCAAAATATAATTAAATCACTTCCCTATTTATTCCCAAGCCTCCCTTCCACTGCTCTTATGTCTGCTCCCTCCCACCCCCATTACCTTTTCACTCTCTCACATCGATGGCCTCTTTTCTTTGATTATTGTTTCATATATATGCATAAATATATTAATGCAACATGCTGAGCCCTTTTAGTGTGGCTTCTATGTATATGATTTCAGGACTGACCATCTTGAATTAAATAACAATCAGGGACCTAACTAACCCTGAGAGGCTAATTGTTCCTCTCCCAGCAATCAGAATCTGCATGTCACTCTTTGTCTAGGTGTAGGACCCAATGACATTTTCCACTTCTTTATTAGCATTGGTAATTGTCTACTATATTGATACTGTTCAGGATTTTAGGCAGCCATTTCTAGGAGACATAGTGTCACAGCGACTCCTGGTCATCTGGTTCTCACAATCTCTCTACCCTCTCTTCTGTGATGTTTCCTGAGCCTCGGTTATGGCAGCTGTGCTGTAGCTATATCTGCTGACAGCTTCAGGAAAAGATTCCTTCTTCATTGCTGTGAAAACCAACTGGCAATAGAATGGCCAGTCTCTAAGCCTTAATTGGCTCTAATTCACATTAACGATATTTGAAGTACAGCGGATGGCCAATACGAGTTTAGGAGGACGGTAAGTGAATCTAGGAATGAGAACAATTCTTATAAGCATTATCAATCTATAAAATGGAGTCTCCTTACAACAATACATAGGGAACAGACCACTACATTATGTAAACAAAGAAAATTCATAGCAAATGGGGGCACTACTAATAGTTATGCCAGGACACTCTAAACAGCCAATATAGATGATGTATAAGAGAGCCTTGCTTGATGGAATGGGTGGAACATGGGGAAAGCCACATCAAAATAAATATGAATGACTGAAGGAACTGTGAGAAGGGAAGTGGATGGTGAGAAGACAAGACCATGGCATGCATAGTCAAAAGGACAGTCACACAGACGAGGTGCACGTGGGCAAAGAGTTAACAGGGTTGTCTGCATGGAGCAGCAGATTTGATAGAAGTTAATGGTGCTTAAGCTTGAAGCCTTCCAGGGTCTTAATATGTGCTGTGTATTTTTTAAATTATGAAAATAAGGGTTCCCTGTATTTTACAAGAGAGAGAGAGAGATCCATCACATTGTGTGCTGCGTTCCTGACTGCACAAATGAGCCAACTTCACATCTGCACTTAGATGCTAGAATATTCTGTGGAAAGCAGGGTGCCCTGAGCTTTACCAGGAAAGTAACAAGAGTGGAACACAAGTGTGCATCAGAGTTAACACTACTAGCTTGTCCAGAGGGCAGAACTGGATGGATGCTGGTTGTAAGGTTTTGATCTGTTTGTCTGCAGTGCTGATGAATAAGCCCATGACATTGTATATGGGCACATGTTTCATCGCTGAGGTATGCTTTGGAAGTCTTCACTTAGCTCAATGCACTAGAACATGTTTGCACAAGTGTGTACCAACCCTCAGGTTTCCCCCAGTTTTTCCAAGACAAATCCTTGCTGTGCCCTTCGTTCTAACCACAGCCGGGTCCTGAATGAAGAACAGAAGAAGAAGGACAAAGAGTTGGAACTTTCTCAAACACGTGTTGAGATTCTCCAGAACCAAATGCCAGCCTGTGCCATGGCACCTGAAAAGCCCTACCTACCAGCTGCCTCGCTGCCTTAGATTGAACCCGCGGAGGGGAGATGACAATGTCTTCCTCAGAACAATACAGCACTGAGAGCGAAGTGGGAGGAATCGGTGACAGTCACATAATGTCTGTCACCTTTTGAAAAATTGGAATGAGGAAATCCAAAAGTCAAGTTGAAAGAAGGCAAATTAGGCCGATTAAAATTTGACACATTGCTGAATACCTGCTGATGAAAAACGAGTTCCTTTTAACTTTCTTATTGTCTTTTTGTATAACACATTTTAAAAAATCACAAAACATTTTATTAAAGCGTGAAGAGTATCTTTTAAAAACCCTTGTTCTGATATAAAAAGAGACATGTGAGGCTTATTCTCTGAAAATCGCAACAGCTCAGTCCTGAGACTGTTTTTGATCTTTGCTGTTTATTTCTGTTTTCAGAAGCTTTAAATAATTCGCATGGAAGGCAAGGGCAAAGCCATAGCCAGGCCTTTGTGGAGACCTGTTGGTTCTTGAATATTCCTTTACACTGTGTGAAGATATGTCACTGTGATTGGTTTAATAAAAAGCTGAACAACCAATAGCTAGGCAGGATTTCTAGACAGAGAGAATGCTGGGAAGAAGAATGGTGGAGTAGCAAGGAAGTGCCAGGAATGCAGAGCAAGTGGCATGGTCTTTAAGAAGTAAGGGTAACTGCGTCACATAAAAGAAAGTAAATTAAATAGTAATGGGTTAGTTTAAGTTGTAAGAGCTAGTTAAAAACTAGCCTAGCCCTCGAACTCAAAGAGATCCACCTGCAACGTCAGCCTGGTCTACAAAGTGAGTTCCAGGACAGGTTCCAAAGCGACACAGAGAAACCCTGTTTCAAAAAACTAAACATAAAACAAAAAAGCAAAAAAAAAAAAACCAAGCCTAGGCTATTGGTCAAGCCTCCATGCCATTACTGAGGAGCCCATGGTCCCACCAAAACTCTGCCTACACCTGTGTTATTGCAGTCCAGTGACAGAGCAGAGCAGCAAAGGCTCAGGCAGCTCTGCAATCTGAATGTTTTCCTCACACTAAAGCACAAACGCTTTCAGGGTGATAGACTGAGTCATTCTCTGTGACCAGCAGATGTGACAAAGCCACAGAGCAGCACAGCTTTCCAAGTCTGATTGACACTCAATAGTGAAAATGTCAAAGAGCACACAGAGATGACTGGTGGCAGTCTAGGAACAGTCACAAGATCACACAGTCTAGAAAAGCCAGCTCAAAGACACTGTGGGTACAGGTTCACGTCCAAGCAGAGCCATAGGTTGGCTCGTTGCCATGGAGACAGGCTAGTTGCCATGCCCAGTTACTTTACTGCTTCACGCATGTTCCCTGACATCCCGGTCCTCTGATGTGTTTCACAAAACCAGTGAGATATAACACGTCACTCTGGGTCGGGCACCCAAAATGTCCTACATAATATTAGGGGAGTGTTAGGAAGAAAACTTCCTGGCTTTGGTGGGTTTGAAAATAAACCCTTCTTTTCCAAGTTAACTCACTTACTAGGTGAAAGCTAAGGTAATAACTTTCATGTAAAATATCTCTGTAAAATACATAGAAATTTGATAATTAAGTGAACAATTCTCTCAGAAGCTTCTGAAAATGATGCATTTGATGCTGACAGTTAAATATATTTTTTCAGATTAACTGCAGCAATTCTGAGACCTGAATTCCCAACTGCAAACTGTTAGCTTCTGAGGTTCCCTTTGTTTCTCTCAAGATCAACACCAGGACCTCTTGCTGACTAATCGCTCCTGGCCAAAGGTAAGGGACAGAAAGAGAAGGTGACAAGGGCCACTCAACCAACTTTATTCTTTGTAAAGTGTTTTGAGGGGAAGCTACTTAGGAACACTGGTGTCTACAGTTTGGGACAATGTAATGAGATGAGAGAAAGCAGGGGCAGCCTTTAACAGTATTAGGGAGCTCAAACATGCCACCCACAAGTTAGTCAGAGAAACCCATTCACAGCTTCCCATCTATAAACAGACAAAGAGGGGGCCAGTGACCAGAGAAGTGTGCAAAAACCTCACATTCAAGCAATGTAAAGCTCCATGTGGTAGACTCACATGTATGATTCTAAGGTTGTTCTCGTATTTAAAACAAAACTGTTTTAAAAAGTTATTATGAAAAAGAAGATTCTCTTTATATTTATAAAGGAAAACAATGAGCATAACCTTAACAAGATTAAGGTATATGATAGATATTAATAAAATCATGAAACTCTCCTAAAAATTACACACTTTACTAAAAAGAGTGGAACGACACGAAGCACACATTGGCAGGAAAACCCTGAGCTACAAGGTATCCATTCTCCTTGGCCTGACGTTGTGCTTACCTTCCTCTCCATGAAGGATCAAAAGACTTTTATACCCAGAGCTAGACAAAGAGGCCACAATGAAAGCAAACAAGCAAGAATGACTATTNAAAAAAAAAAAAAACCAAGAAGGAGCACAATGGGTCAGGCAAGTTGAAGATAATTTACCTTATATAAAATAATTTTATAAATTATTTTGTCTTTATAAGTAAGAAGGTCTATGCAACTGGAGTGGTTTATTTGTGTACAAATACACAGGGAGACAAACGGAACAACAACAACAACAAAAACTCCAAAAGCTGCTACCTTGTATGTAGAAGTATGATACATGTATGGGAGACACAAAGTCTCAGGTCAGAGGAGAGAACATGGTTGTCTTTCCTTGTGATACTGGAGTCACTGATATAAAAAATGGCTCAGTGGGGTTTGTTTATTCCAATAGACTCTTGGAAACTCGAAGTAGATTAGAGATTAAATGCAAAATCTAAAACAACATTAGGAGGAAGAAAATGAGGATGTGTTTCTTCATTAGCTCAAAACATGTAAGAACTCTTCACTGAAAATCAAAACAAAACAACAAAACTAATTATTGATAAATTCAGCAAAACACGAGACAACTATCAAATAAAGCCTACATGTTGTTATTTATCCTCAGCAGACAAAATGTGAAAATCTAGTGTTCGTGGGGCTCCAAAACTAGAGAGAAAAAAGATAGAGATTGAACAAAACATCATAATACAAATGTAGAAAAATGAATCA
Source organism: Bramus lutescens (assembly GCA_001685075.1). Taxonomy (NCBI): domain Eukaryota; kingdom Metazoa; phylum Chordata; class Mammalia; order Rodentia; family Cricetidae; genus Bramus; species Bramus lutescens. The sequence goes on along the minus strand of LOEQ01000433.1, from coordinate 623,393 downwards.
AAGTCAGCAACCAGCACTGGGCAGGAAGATCAGAGGTGTAAGTTCCAGGCTAAGTACCAAGTTCCAGGAGAGTCTGCGGTACTCAGCAAGAGACTGTCCCAAAAAGGGGGAGGAAATGTAAAACATTGTTTAAACCAGTAAGCGCAACTCATCCTTGCACAGACACATGCTAAAACAGCTTCCCTGGGATTGGCCGAATTGCAAGGGCTTACCAGAATTACTACCATCCCCTTGTCTCTTCCTTGTCCCACCATAGCTACAACATGTGCAAACCAAATGAAATAATATGTAAAATAAACATATATAGAGAACTATGGAATTATTTTCCACAACTTTCTATAACATGTAGGATTTTCTGCTCTCAGCCAAAATGGAAGAATGCAAACAGGAAAATGAGACCTTGATTCACTCTATATAATGCTGAGTTCTCTGGAAGAGAAAATAAAACAGTGATTTACTGTATACAATACTGAGTTCTCCTCCAAAGCCTAGGCCTTTGCATAACTTTCAGGTTATTAAGTAATAATGAAGTCAACCGGGGTGAACAACTCCACCTTTGTAGCCATCCGATACCAGCTATCCACTGCGTGCCAGNAGGCCTCACCTCCAGACCTGTCCCATACCATAGGCTTGCACGCGCATCAACCTCCATGTGGGAAGAGTTACACAGCTCAGTGAGCTGAATGAACACTCAGATGCTGGTCCATCAGGGAGTTTACCAGGCTGCAGTCTGGTCTGCAGACAATCCTGAACATGAATCAAAGCTCAGAAAAATCAAATTATTCAATTTCCCTCTGGCTGTTTTCTTGCCTTGGCCATCCCTGAGTCTTTAGCTGTGCGATCCTTGTCTCCTCTGCACTTTCTGCTGAACCCCCAGAGTCTGCCTGTTGGTCCTCAGCCTTGTGAACCACCACAGGAGGCCTCCATCCAGCTGTGACAGCTCACCTGAAGGATGGCTGTGTTTGGAACAGAATCAGTTCTGACATTAGCTCTTGCTTCCATTCCAGCGACACGTAAAATCCCATGTCAACCAACAAGGTGACATTCTGATGCTACATCTGCCGTTGTTCAAGTTGAGTAAGAATGTCAACCTCTCAGAAAGTTGATGCTAGCAAAGAAATCTGCCCCTTGGCCAGTAAGGAGCAGAGACACTTAAAACATCTAAGTGTCAGAAACAGGACAGAAGCAAAAGGCAACTGTGAAAGGAAATGTCATGTATGTAAGCATCCTACTCAGCTGGATGGACGCAAGTGCAGGGACAGCTTTGTGAAATGTGCCCTCTATAATTCAATCTGGTACGCTTGAATCAGAGCTCTGCAGGATAATTGGCTTTTTTGGACACTGTAAACCAAAGTACCCAGGTCTGTTAGTAGAAGATCAGGTGTTGGACCTTTCAAAATATTATTCATAGTCACTAAAACCTCTCTGGGAGAAGCTCTGCAGCCAGCGTGGAATGCATTAGACCACACTGTGAGATTAAACTGACAGGCTGCTCTCAGGGGCAGTCACCAGCTGCATGTGGCCATGCAGCTCCCAGAATTTCCATGAGCATTCCCAGGATGCCTTGCAGGGCCCATCCTTGTCCAAGACTGAGGAGGGAATGAGCTTCTACTTGAACTGAGGAAAGCTTGAACAGGGATGAAATGTCCAGATGCTTCCCTGCTGTGTGCTGATAAGTTGGGGTGTCTTCTGTTCCCCGGCTTGAAGTCTTTCCCATGTGTTGTTGCCCCTGGGTGTTAGGTCTACCTAAGTTCACCTCACCGTGGCACAAAAAAGCAGTCCTAGTGGGCTGCATCACTCTGCAGCCAAGAACAAAAGCTTTATTTTCCACCTACTCGTTAGTCATGCTTGCTTCAGCTGGATCTCCCTCACCTAGGTTACCATCCTGACCTATTCTGGGTTGGTAGGGGCTATTTTCTCCCAAATCCCATCTTATTCCTTAGACCCACAGTGGTGGCAAGAAAGAAATCTGTGGCTGGAAGCTGTAGGTAGACGGCAAACTCCAAGGGAAGGCTGCAGAAAGCCCAAAGAAGGGGCAGGAATGAAACCCTGCTGCTTTTCCACAAGGGGTAAAAATCCCAGACAGTCCTGTGGTGAACTGAGCCCAAACAAATCCTTCTTTCAGAACACACTTCATTTTTTAAGGCCATATTTATAAAAAGAAAAAATCCTTGATTTCCTCATGGAGCTCATTCTCAGCCATCAAGAATTAATTTCCAGGGCTTTTGTGCAGCAAGAGGCAAGATGTGCTTACATTAAAAATATTGTCACACTCTAGGGAAGGCAGCCAAATAGCTCACAGAGCCCTGTGACTCCATCCACCTCATAAGTTCTCAATTTCCCATCACAAACTCTGATGAAAGATATGACCCTGTTCCCTCCTTACCACCCTGAACAGGATGCGCAGGAGGCAGGCTTTCTTACTGATCCGTGTTCAGACTCTTTCCTGAATTCTCTGCAGTCACCTTGCTGCAAGATGCTGTGTTGATTTTTCATAAAAGAGAAACGGCACTTTTCTCTCAATTACTTTAACGTTTGCATCCAAAGCATCCATGATCTTCATCCCCAGTCTTGTGTCTTGACTGCCCTGGGTTTCATTGGATGGGGAGGCCCAATTCTCTCACAGGGAGAGAATGCAAACACCCGCAGTTCACCACCACCCTGTAAAAATGGGCTCCAAGGTGGCTGCAGTACAAAAAGTGGGGTGAAGAGAGTACCAGCTGGGTGGAAGGTTCATCACATTCATAAATGAAGGGACTTGAGATAAGGAGCCTCTCTTCAGTGTGGCCCTGGTCATCTGTACACAGGTCTCCTTCAAAGACATCACCACCACTCTTCCGAATAATGTGTTAGCAATCTTCCTTATGTCTGGAGGCCCAAAAATGTGCACCTATGTCCGCCTTGTCTGAAGGTCAGAGAGCTTCAGCTTGCTCAAAGTTGACGCCATTTCACCCTGACCAAAGGTCAGAGAGTTGGAATTACTTCTGTTCCTTCAAGGTTATTGTCTGTTTCTACCCCCAAACAAAGGTCCCACCTAGATTTAGATCCAGAGAGTTCTGCTCTCTCAGGGTTACTGTCAACAGGTGTGTCTAATAGCCAGACCTTGGATTTCAGGAATAGAAAAGTAGATTTTTTTTTAATCCCAAACAAAAGACTAAGGATCCAACTAAGTTCCTACTCCCTTAAGGAAATAACAATGGCTTGCACCCAGGGAGTGGTTTGCCTGCAGAATGTTTTGGTCTAGGGTGTGAGCATGGCTTGTCTTGTTCTAGCAACAGAATGTTTAACTTTGGATGTGGCCTGCAACCTTCAACTGGTATGTTCGTTTCCTTGTGTCACATTAATGCAGTTTTTTTGTCTTGCTCCTACCTTTTGGGGTTGGGGTATTTTAAGCAAATGAAAATTAAATACGGGAATTTCAGTATTTACTGGAACTCTTTCCCGGTACTATCCATGTCTTCTGTTTTATTATTTTCACTTGTGTCTTCATTCTCTTTACTATTTTCCTAATCCCCGTGCCCCTGCCCTGGTAAGTGGCATTTTTGTCAAAGCAGGTCTCTAACACTTCTATGGATGTCTTCTAGTAAAAATGCTAATGTTTTATCTTTTAACTAAGACTTACACATTATTCACAAAAATTGGCACTGCCGACAGATAAGCTCGCTGAGGACACAAGACTCAGCTGCATAGAAAATACAAAGATGAATGCAAATGGCTGTTTCATGTACACCAAAACCTTGCCAACATGTGTTTTTGGCCCTCCGGAAAGCACAGCAAACTGAAATTTCAGTGCCCATGAATGTCTGGGAGAAAGAATTAAGGTTCATTTTTATTGAAATATTTCCCAAATGCAGTAATAAGATGACTATGGGGCAATAAAATATACTCCTTGGCATTGGCATTAATGTGCAGATTAAAAATCTAACCACTCCTAACAGTACACTTAATATAAATGTCATATACATTAATATTCAACAGGTATTTGTCATTGTAGTAAACTCAGGAGTTCACTGAGATTCCAAAGAAATATGCTTATATGAACCAATATTATTCTGCAAAGTACTGCTTTGCTTTTTAACAAACAAAAGCAAATAAATGCACAATCTTCTATGATTTTCCTTCCATATTTTGCTTCTCAGTCAACAACAGAGAACAAGTCCTAGAAAGAAATAAGCTAGGGCTTTGGGGAACGTAAGGGTCTGCAGAATGCATGCCGCTCAATCCACACCCCTGTCCACCTTCCCTGCTCAAGCTGGAGCTTGCCGCTCTCTACAGCTCATGACTGACAGGCCGCATCACCTCTCTTCTTCTTCCTCCTCTCCTCTTCCCTATTGGACACATCAGCATCAGCTCCTGACACATAATGTGTTACTCCAACGCTCTCCTTAGCATTTACATTTCCATGCTTCCAAACAGGATTATATGTGGCTCTGGATTTAGTTCCACGTCTTACAGATGTTTTCTTTTCATTAGTCCTTGGCCATTGCTTCAAATCATTGACCTCTCAAGGGTACATGAAGAAATTGGGCTAGAATATGACCAATATTCCCTCAAGTCAGGCCCACTACTTCTGTATGCCACAGAAAATGCAAGTACTCAAAAACTACTCGAACTTAATCTAATATAGCAAAGAGCTGAATGCCTAATGTGTGCACAGTGTACTAATAAGCGTCCAGAAGAGGAGCCGGATGGGTTTGCTCCCAGAGAGGCTCATGGAGTTACATCTCTATGCACGGGGCTCTGAGGGGCTGTGCAGGCATCAGATACAAGATCCTCAATGTAAAAAGAGGAAGAGATAGAAATGTGAAGTTATATACATTAAACAAAAAACATTCACATAAATAAATTAGTAATAGAATTTGCAATTGCTAAAGCCTAAAGAGAAAGTAAGCCCATGCGCAAAGTGAGAGAATGCTTCTTTCTGAAAGGAATCAAGACTCCTTCACAAAACACCCATCCCGGGCTTGGAACGAAGTGTCTCCATGAATCTGAGCCCTGGGTTGTACCAGAAGACAAGGAAATGAACACAGATAATCCTGCCAAGCACCCGGAGGAGCACCCTCCAGACAAAGCAGCTTGAAAACCCCCAGTAGTAACACTGATATCAGGCTGAAGAAGCAGATCATGACAATTGAATTTTTTAAGCTCTGATTCATGACTCGATAAACACTACAGCTGCTGTTTTCATTTGTTTTTCTGAAAATCAAAATCGAGGCCCTGGTTGCCTTTCCTTATGTGCTCTGTATTTTAAAGTATACATAAATGCATAAGAGAAAGGTCTTTACACAAGAATTCCTATTAATAATTACAGAAAGCAGTGACTTAATTTGAAATCAGAATTTTACAACCCTTAAGAAATGGCTGTTCGGGGTAATGGTAGCTATAAGTTTTTGATGGAAAACCGAGAGAACTTTATAATACATGGATCAGATTAAAAATACCTAAACTGCACCCCAACCAATTTTAACACCTCTAGAAGCCAGACTGCCAGGTGTCACCTGCTGCAATGTGACCTGAATGTACACACAGTACTAGCAACATATTCATGCCAAAACTTCACTTCATATCAATGAAGCCTCTGGGGAAGTTTCTCTACTAAATATATATTATATATATGGACTAAGAAAATATGTCAAAGAGCATCTTGAGGATGCGATCATTCAATATGCAACACAGGAAATTACAGAGAAAATTACTTCAATTCTTTAGCTCATGAATATTATTAGAACAAACGTAAGCTGGAGAACTGTTGAGTGCTAGGGAAAAATTATCTTCACAAAGCATGCCCCAGGACATTTTGAAGACTCTTCCTCTGTCTGATGTAACTTATTTGAGATGTTTGAAAACTAAATGTAGCCTGAGGGTGAGATGATATTAGGAAACTGGTAATATTAAGCTTGGTGATTATATTTCAACAGAAATATTTCCATGAAAAAATAACATGATGTTGGATTTTAAAATGCTTAGTGAAATTTGCAAAGGAGTACTAAAACAGTGAAATACTGGTAGGGGTTGAAACTGGGTGATCTGTGTTTGAAGGTCCGTTTGTATATCCTGTTGTGCACATGACCGAGCATTCCCACAGTAAAATGATCTAATAGATAGGCATATGTTACACGGCACCCACAATGGCAGATATGTTACTCTACAGTCATTGTAATGGCGGCACCTGCACTGCTCCAAAAACATTTGGCATCCGAAGCTAGACAGATGCAGAGGAGGAATTAGGCTGAGGGTCTAAACCAGGATGATCCTGTCCTTGTTCTTCCCCTAAAACATTTTCATTACCTTGAGCAAGTGTGTGCGTGTGTGTGTGTCTGTGTGTGTATAACAAAGGGATCTTACCCAGACCTTTCTTCTCTCAGTGCTGGGGTCAAAGGATCTCTATATTATTATGTAAGATGACACCTGATATAGCTCTTCAGGGTGACTCTACACTATTGAATTCCAGCAATGCTCTTGTGGGTGCTCCATGTATTTATGGGAGAAGATCTTTTATGATGATACCTCTATGATGTCTAGCATACTGTACTTCCTGATAAACCATTAAACAATAGTAAGGTCATTGTAAATGCTAGTTCCAGAAATAGACATGCCCCCAATCACATGATCATCCTAGCACTGCCCAGATGACACCTAAGTCACCACCATTAGCTTGCTTTCTTATATGTTGCTTACACATGTGTGGAGCGGCACCTGAAGAACCTACGACATCAGGTGTCTGCACACAGGCAGGAACCACGCAATAGTAACAAGTGAACTGAGGAGCAGAGCCAAGAGGCTGCTAAGGATTTGTCAGATGGAAACCAAACCCAAGAAAATAAGAACAGACCAGAAGTGAGGCTGTTTAGGGAGCACAGCCTCCATGAGTCTGCAATCTGAGCTCCTTGCAGTGATTCGTGAGCTGCAACTGCTGACCTTCTGACCACCAGCCATCCTGCTTCAGCAGGAGGTAGGGATGCGGTGACTCCACTGACAAAACGCCTGCAGTCCCCGTGTAGAGATACCATTGACAAAAATGCCACCGTGCAAGCTTAAGGGCCTGAGCTTTGCCCTCAGTGATCATACAAAAACCAGGCATGGGATCTCAACCCCAGAGTAGTTTGACAGAAAGATCTCTAGGGCTTGCTTATCTAGCCAATCAGTGATGTCTGAGTTCAGTGAGAGACACTGTCTCAAAATAAAGGTGGAAAAAGAGATAAAGACTCTCAGTATGGGCCTCTAGTATCTACACATACAAGCATGTGTGCACTTGCACACAGCTACACACCACATACACACACACAAATAAAAGTTCAAAATGGGAATAAAGCCAAGTTTGTTTGTTTGTTTGTTTGTTTGTTTTAGAGGAAATGTTAAAGTCCCATGCCCTGGTGCTGGAAAAAATCCTTCTTAGAAGAGAGATTCTGAAGGTAGGAGTTGCCGGGAGGGACATCTGTCTTCTTCCCTCTTAGCTGTCAGAGTCATGGCAGTCCCAGGCCACCAAACAGACCTCATTTCCATATGTAGATTTACTGACGTTGCTGCTGAGATGCCACAAGCCTGCAGTGAAGAAGAAACCAAGAACCTTGGTGGCCCCAAGGCACAGGGTACTTGGTGATCACCAGTTATGCACAAGCTTAGAGTGCACTATGCAGAAACTGTAGCAAACTTGCCGTCCAAACACACCGATCACGAATTCACGGAGCACAGAGCCTTACACTTAATACTCAATCCATACAAGGAGAACAAGCGAAAAAGCAAAACCGAAAATAGACACTTTATCTTTTCTTATCTCAACCGAAGAACTGGCGTGGGATAGCTGGACACAAAGTGGGGTACACATTTCTTTTCTCTGAGAATTGGGGTGTCAAGGTAAGGCAGGGGAAATGGCTGCTCCTTTCCAGTTATTAGCCCTGCATTCTCCACACCGCAGTCCAAATGGGCTGTAGGGAGTCACTTGCCTGGAGGCCGGCTGTCCAGTGCTACCTGTGACCGTGAAACAAGCCTGCTGTGGGAGGCTTCTGGCTTGCGGGAAATACTAGCTGAGACACGGAAACAGACATTTTCAGCTACTAATACAAAATACAGATAACATTCATTATAAATTGACATAAGGAAAATATGATTCAAAGTCTGCCTGTTTGCTCAAGAAAGTTGCAAACACGACAGTGATGTCTACATCCAGTCTCAGTGAGACACAACAACTTAAGAAAAGCTTTCGAGACCCCCTGAGTCAAGGGTCGAACCCAACTCCTCCATAGGAGGCCTTGGTGTTCTCAACCTCAGTAACTTTCAGCAGTAGGCAGGCCATGTCTTTCCACGTTTTCTCTGCTGTTTCTAGCTGGCCATGCTAGAAATAAAAACAAGCTATCTTCATGCTGAGAAACTCTTGGGACAGGCACAAGGAAGTGGTAGCAGGATTAGTCCCAACACTAGCCTCTCCATTCTTTATGGAGGACAGGGAAGCATAAAAAAGCCGTCAGACAAACCAGAAGAATGGGTTCTGAAAGAGACTAAAGGAGACGGACAAAGCCGGGACCCTGAAGCGAGTCATGCAGCCAGGTGCCTCCACTTAACAATAGTGAAGGAGTTGGACAGCCAGGGTGTCTGGAGGCACGAACCTCCTGACCAGCAGGGGGCGCAGATACGTGGTAAGACGTGGAAAGTGTGGGCGTGAAAAGGAAAACATGCACGGGAAGGAAAGTGAACCCAATAGGAGGTGTTAACAGTGTGGGGTGCCTGCGAACAAGGAGGCTACAAGAAAAGACGGGGAAACCTGGACCCAATTATGAACGTTTGTTTATAGCAGGAAAGGCTTTAAGCTGGCCACGCAATTGTTAAGTGACAGCCACAGTCCCGCTGGCTCTTCACCCTGGTAATACTGTTCCTTCAGTTCCCATGAAAAGCATATCCTGTTAGTTAAGCCTCCACCCTGCAGGCACAGGAAATACAAGAGCGCAGCGACATCTTACTGAATTTTCTTCTGTCCAACAGGTGGCGTCTTCCTGGACTTCTGACTGCTGGTAACGTCAGCCTCCTGGTTAGCCAAGCCACATGCTCCAAACAACAGTCTTCTTTTACTTGCTTCAGCTTCCTATAAACAAAAATTAAAGCAGCATTTGGTTAGCAATTGGAAACATGTATCAAAGGGAGTAAGCTTAACTCGGAACAGATTTCCCTAACCATCTCCGCTGTGCATACTTAGAAAGAATCTTTTATTTGTAGCAATGCAAATACGCATGATTGAAAACATGTGTGTAACAGCTTTCCCAGCCTGCTCTTGCTCTTGAGGGATGAGATAGATCCCTGTAGAATCCTGGAGAGATTATTGAACTTCCATTAGCTTTGGTGTGAAAGACAGGGGTATGAATGGCGGTCACGGAATAGCCCTTTTGGGGGGAAGACAGCGGGTCTGCTGTTTTAGAGACTCTGGTGCAGGGTGTAGTAAATGCATATCTTCTGTCACCAAGAGTAGGAGTGCTTCAAGATGCAAACAGATAGGTGAGGGTAGGGATGCCATCACTCTATTGACAAAATGCCTGTCACGCAGTGTAAGAATTTGTGCTTGATTCCCCAGTAACCACACAAAAACTAGGCCCAGGATCTTAACCCCAGAGCACTCTGGGAACGAGCAAGAAAGCTCTCCAGAGCTCACTAATCAGTCACTCTAACCAGTGAACTCTTAAGTTCACTCAGAGACACTGCCTCAAAACAAGGGTAGAGAAATGTGGTGATGCCTTGTCTGTACTCTAACAAATAAAGCTTGCTAGAGTGGAGCTGGCCACCACTTTACCATGGAGGTTTGGAGGTCTGTACAGACAGACAGGAAGTAATATGGCTGGGCAGAGAGGGAAAAATAGAAGGTGAGAGAAAACATGAGGTCGGCCTTTTTCGGCTAAAGAATTAGCAAGGTAAGAGTGCACTGTGGCTTGCTCCTTGGTCTCTCTGATCTTTCAGCACTTAACCCCAATATCTGGCTCCAAGTTTTTATTAAGAGCAATTAGAATTCAGGCAATAGAGAAAGACACCCAGTTGAGCCGCTAGCCCTACACATACGAGCACACATGTGTACATGCACTCACGTCCCTGAACACAACACATATACACAAATAAAATTTCAGAGTAAAAATAGAGCTAAGTGTATCAGAGGGAAAAGTACGTTCCCATGCCCTGGTACTGGAGAAACCACTCTGAGGGAGGAACGTGCCAGGAGAGACTTCCAATTTCTGTCCTGGTGCCCTTCTTCCCTTTCAGCTATCTAGAAGTATTTCACATTTTGCTTCTCAAGCAAACATTAGGCTAAACATAAAAAGATTTTTCCCTTTAATGGGGGAAACACTCACGTCGTCCTGTCTAAAAGTACACAAAGAAAACGGAAAGATTCTAGTTAGAGATGCTTCTGAGTTCCTAGCTGGGAAACAATGCGCTGCCTTTTAGTTTTACAAGATGTAGCTATGAACTCACCCACCTGTTAGAGTGTTCTTGTGGAGGAAGCCGCATAAGAAACTTGGAATTACTCCGCGTGTTGAAGGGCCTTCTTTCTGTGTTGCAATTACTCCGCGTGTTGAAGGGCCTTCTTTCTGTGTTGGAATTACTCCGCGTGTTGAAGGGCCTTCTTTCTGTGTTGGAATTACTCCGCGTGTTGAAGGGCCTTCTTTATGTGATGCTTCCCTGTGTGGCTGAAGTGGGAACCACGTAGGTCCCTTTCTTGCCCTTATACCCCACACGCTGTATTTTCATGGTGGTGTCTCTCTGTTCGAAGTTCCCTTTTCATCACTTCAAATCTACCAGTGTCCTCAGGTTCTGACTCAGACTCCCAGAGATCCTTCTCCGTTTCCTGTTTCCTCCATGGCTGCACCCTTCTCTGTGTTCTTACTGTGCAAGGTTGCAGGGTGGCAGTTAGAGGTCTCACTTCTTACACCGGTCTTCCTTGAAGAAGTCTATGTCCTGTAATGTGGGTGCAAATACCTAGGAGGTGGTTCCTCATAAAAGAGACATCTTCTATCTCTACAAGTCTTCAGGTGAAAATGGAGAAAATGGGGCATTATTCGTCTAGTTACCATTAATTACTTGGTGACAGAAGAGGGTAAAACACAACCAGAGATGAATGCCTGGGCTCACTTAGTGACGCTGTTGACAAAGCACAAATACATGGTGTCCTAGAGGAAAACTGAAGCAAACAGGCTGCTCAGCTGAAAATAAAAACGGAAAGTTGAGCAGGAACTTAGGTGGTGGGGATGTGGCTGTCCAGAAAGGAAGCCTTTAAAGAGCTTCTTGTGAGGCCTATGAAAGCTGTGCCCTCTGTGCCGGAGGGCTAGTCTTCCAGCCTTTGGAAAAACAATCTAGTGGTCGAGTTGAAATCCCAAAAGTGAAAATAAATGTCAAAATGTAAATCCTAAAGACTATGTTCTAAAGCCACTTTTAGTCAAAACCAGAGCCATTGTGAAGACTGGATTTATGGCAATATAGTGGATTTCCTATCACAGAAAGACACACTTCCTGCTAAAAATATATAAAATATCAAATAAATTTTGGATTAAAGCTTATTTTCACAGGCTTAGGAGATGGCCCATTTGGTAAGGTGCCTACTATACAAACAAGGGGACCTGAGTTCAGATTCCTAGAACCCATATAAAGTTACACATGTCAGCACTTACCCATAACCCTAGTGTTAGTATATCTGGAGGAATGGACACAGAATATTTTTAAGAATAAAGGCAAACCTTGATCAATAAGAGGGAGCCAGTGCTACTGGAAGTGTAGGGCTTAGGGGGGAATCAATTTAAGATATGGGTATCCTGACACATACATAAGGAGACAGAATGTTGCTATCAGTATTAGCAGGAATTCTTCACCTACACATACACAGGTGCATGAACACACATCTGTGTGGGCACACACACACGCACACACACACACACACACACACACACCATACTGCACACAAACCTTCAAAGGCAGCAGGATGATCATTCTATACACAGGTCTTGAAGGTGTCCTACCATCATCTGTAGACCTGTGCCCCAATTAACAGGGCAATTGTTAATTATGCCATTCTCCTGATGCAGGAACTGTATGTCAGAAAAAAAATAAGCATTCTAGAAATGCTAAACCTCATCATAGTCGCCAACATTACAAATTTCTGCATAATGTCATTTTACAGCCCTGAGACCCCACCAAATAAAAACTCACACATACATATGCATATTTTCCTCTATAAAATACCAATTCACGTTGGAAAGCAACAGAGTGCAAGAAGAAATAAGTATCCTGGACAGACATCTTATGAAACACATAGATAACCCCCACCCCCCAAAGAACTCAAATTCATTGAATAGGATAGGCCTTCAAAAAGATTTAAAACACTTAAAGATAAGAAGGAAGGAAGGAAGGAAAGGAAGGAAGGAAAACTAAATTCTAAGCAGGACAAGTTAAAAGCAGAAGTTTGGAGAATTTGAACTAAATAGAAAGTCTCCAAATGAAAAACAATTTCACGTATATACTCCAATACCAAACCTCAGCAGATACAATACAAGGGGCTCACAGGGGACTTGGAAACAGGAGGCAGAACACACTTCCCCGTTAGTGACGGCAGACTCACCTCAGAGAGATGAATGAAGGGAAATAAAAAATTGTTGTGGTATGTGGAAAATATATCTATCCAAAGACTCATTAAATATAAAAGAGTAAGACTATTAATCTGGAGAAAAATGCTACTGAATATCAGAACAGCTACAAGTAGAGACGATCCTAACAAACCCATTCCTTGAAATTCAAAGATTTTTGTTCACCTAAAACATGTCTTTTTAGAAGTTGGAGAAAAAGGAAATATGCTAATCTCATTATTTTTAAGTTTAATAGAAACATCTTTAAAGTAAGTTTTGATGAGGCAAAGAGTTCTTTGGAAATAAAAGGCACTAAACATAAAAATAACAAATTAGATCAACTAAAATGACAAAATTTCTTTAAGGACACTAAAAAATTTAAAAAGAAGTTGTAGATCAGAAGAAAATAGTTTTAAGAGACTCTTCTAGTAAAGAGAAGGTATGTGAACCATTTTTAAACTCCCCTAATTCAGATTAAAATGCTCAATTTAAAAATGGGCAAAAAAAATTCAAACAGAACTTTAAAAATTTTAAAACTGACAATGCCAACTGCTACCCAAATAGGCAAATGGCCTTCTGTGCGCTGCTGGCAGGAATAGAGAACCATAAAACTACTTGGAAAACCTGTCTATTATTTAAGACACCGATAAGTATCTGAGGAGTAACTCCAATCCAGAATATTTACCCAAAATACATCAAACTGCCTGTAAACAAATATCCCAAGGCAAGGCAATCTATTCAAAACTCTAGAGAGAGAAACTAGCATGTCCATCCATCACCACTAAATAACTGAACTGCTGTTATACAGTTATACATACACACACACACACACATACACACACACATATGTATAACTGTACAGTGCAACGCAGCCCTGCTTAGCAGTGTGGAGAAAGGCACAGAAGTGTGCCTAGCCTGGATGAAACTACAAAGCCTTGTACTTAGGGACAGAAGCCAAATACAAGACATCTTGGGAAAGAAGAACTATGGGAAACAAATCAGAGCAGTGACTTCCATGGGGAAGAGGGCATCAGAAGAGGGTTAAGTACAATGAACAACTTACAAAGGGACAGAAACCTCCCACATCCTCATATCATTCCCAGAAGTCACCTGACCAGGAAACGTCACCACACGTAAGATAGTCATTAAGAGTTCGGCATCGTTATATGGTAACTGGCACATAATAATTGTCTGCAGTTATAGAGTACAGTGTAATGTTTGAGTACATATGTATGTTATGTAATGACTGAATTGGGGTAATTCTCTTATCCATTGCCCCCCAACATTTACATTTCTTTTAATGAGAATATCCAAACACCTCTCTTTAAACTAGTTTGAAATATTCTATACAATATTGTTAACTATAGTCATCCTGCTGGGAAGAGATACGCGAGCATGTGTCCCAATACAAAGGTAAATTGGTTTATGTTTTTCCAGGAATTTAATGGGCAACAAAATGCTTCTGAAATTAAGAAAAAGTTATAAAAGTAGGGTTATGCTCAGGACTCCTGTCCTAAGAATCATTTGTTTACATATTAGTGACATCAAGCTCTAATTTGCTTGCATAATAATTTGTGAATTTTTCCTTGAATTTAAACACTTATAAAAATAAAGAAACTTGTATATATTGTACATATACAATATATTCTAAATCTTACAATTATTGAAATATTTATATGGGAAATATTTATAAATCTGCTCACTAAAAAGAAACTTCTTCAAACTCATGGGAAAAAAAAACAAAAGGAAACATTTTAAAATAAAAACATTGATGCCTTAGTTTTGCCTCTCACTTTAGTAATAATGGCTTTGAGTTCTACATTTTAATATCACAGTAGATTTTAGTGGTATAAAGTTGCTATGAAAAGGCTCCTGAGACTCAGTCCTCGCCTATGGCTTATGTATGGACTTTAGATCTCATTGTAACCTCTGTTAGGAAGTAGAGACTACCTTATGTGGGACAGAGGCACGCTAATGCTCCACACAGGGCACCATGGCACTGTTTTCTACAAGCTGTGCACCTAGAAGAAGGCCATTACAAGAGACTCCAACAAAAGTCCATTTCAAGGACAACCAACTGCAGAGATGGCCCCCAAGCTCTGCAGACACACGCCTGATGTGAATATGCCTATAATTTCACAACCTGGGCATCAGGTGCACAGCTCTGGCCCTGATGCTCAGTCAGTGGTCCCCAGATAAGGAAGACACAACCGGGGAGGCTGGTTCCCTAACAGGGTCTACAAATGCGGTGGGCAAGTATTAATGCTTGGAGAGCTCCCTATGTCCCGAATCCTTCAGGCTGAGGCTTCCCTGTCAAACTTACATTTGTATTTTCATTTCATCACATATCTCCTTATTCTCTTTATTTCAAAACTGTCCTTAGCACTTGTCTCCACTGTCACCTGACATGTACTAGCCCCAACATGCTCTATCTTTCATAATTAATCCTCAGACATTAATATCCCAATTATATCCCAAGATAAACTATTGTCATTTCTATTTGAAATGTTATAAACCTGGAACCCATGTTAAAAGGGATGGTGCCTTCAGCCTGGAATGTCAGCAATGACAAGATGTGAGGCAGGGACCCTGGAAGTTTGTGCACCAGCTAGGCTGGCCTGCATGGTGAAGCCCCGGGCCCATAAGAGAGCTCGTCTCAAACAAAGGGTGGAAGGTCCCTGAGGTGGTCCTCTGACCACTGCTTGTGTGCTCTGCACCATCACCTACACATGTGCACACTTCACACATCCATTGGCAACTTTAGATGAGGGTCTAAGGCACTAATCTTACCAATTTAAAAAAAAAAAAAAGAGTCTCTACTTCAATTCGGCCACATACCAAAGCAGAGTGTGTAGCTTCCAACAAGCACAATTTTCAATGGCAAAGAAAATAACATAAAAGCATTAGCTAAAAGAATTCTAAACAATGAATGTAATCTATTGTTAGCCAGCCCATGTGGGGCTTGTGCCATGGCAGAGTTTTGCATAGACAACGTACACTAGAAAAGACCACTGTACCAACTAAAGTCGGCCAGACTAATCCTAGAGACATTTTCTAGTTAGTCAAACCTGACTTCAAAAAACTGAACGCAAAATCTTCTCAAGATAGCTTTGCTAAAGTTTGTTATGGTTGTGTTTTCCCCTCTGCTGTCTACTAGCCAGGCAACCTCCAACTGTCGACTCCGCAGTCACGAAAAACAGAAGCCTCGCGGCCAAGGGTTCTCCTTGGTGGAGAAGTCTAACAAGAGGAGACACTGAGAACCTCTTAATGATTAAAATGGCACAGACTTTGCCTAACTGAGAGGAAAGGGGCCAAGAGGGCGCTGCACAGACAGCACTCAGAGGGAGTGCGGCAAACACAGAATAAGGTCAACAACCAAACTCACAAGGTTTGGTCTTGTTTTGTTCTAGGTTTGAGCTATTCCTTGTTTTGTCTCCAAATGCAAAAATGAGAATTACTGTTTCCACCTACAATTGTTCTCTCTCTCTCTCTCTCTCTCTCTCTCTCTCTCTCTCTCTCTCCTCCCCTTTCCTCTCAATTCTCTCTCCTCTCTCTCCTCCCAATTCTGACATCTGGAAACCACAGTAGATGTATTTCTTAAGCAACTGAAACACCTGAGCAATGAGCCAGTTCAAAGGATTCAAGTTTAGTTGTTTGTAATGGAAATAGCCTGAGCCCTTCCGATCAAAGTGGTGGTTTAATCTTTCCAGGATATAATTTAAGTGGCTAAGCAAGAAATGCTTGTATTAGATTTAATAAATCTCAAAACATGACCATTCTTGTCAAAGAGTATATGGCGCATCATATCCTAATGCATATAGCTTGGTCCTGTGTAATTTATGACTCTAAATAAGTTCTTAGAGGGTGAGGGGAGAGTACGGACCCACCCGAAGTGCAGCTTGCCCAGTGAATATTTCCCCCCTCATCTGCAGCTTTAAATCCTGGGACTACAACACTCATTACAGATACCATACCGTGCCTCTCTCTTGGGTATAAGTGTGTTTTAGTACTGTCTGCTTTTATAAACATTATGTGCTTAAAGCAGTGAACTTGAGTCCATAAAAGGCATTCAAAGCTGCCACTCTCCCATGGCCCATGACTGCAAGTCAGAATCTTATTTTCTATACTTTCAGAGGACTCAAAGAGAGACTAGGGTCTGGTCTGGTTTGGTTTTGAAGACACCAATGATAAGCTACACTTTCTCATTTACTTTGGTGATGGAGATTATTAGGACCCAATTTCCCCTAGACATGTGTGTTATTTTATTATGTGTCTATCATAAGAATCTGGCCTTGAGGACAGCTGCTCCTCGCAGGATGACACATGCCAAATCTGCATAACTATACTCTGACTGATCTATTTACTCAACAAGTGTTTGTTTGCAGCCTGCCCTCTTTGACTCAAAAACAGAATTTTGTGCCCAGTGTTATAATTACAGCCTATTAAGTCTGCTTGAAGTGAAAGATACCACTAGGGTTCCACTGGTGACCTCTGCTCTGCTCCTGGGTCTAAACTTTAAGTGTTTGATCCACATAGGTTTAGACATAGAAGCAGAGAGTCCCTGAGAGATTCAGCGTTAAGCCAGACATCGACACACAGCCCACTCACTTGGAGTGTCCCCATTCATTTTAGAAACTAGAAAACTGAAGCAAATGTCCCTTTCCGACCCTGGGACCAAGGACTGAAAGTCCCTTCTTAAAGCACAATTGACCAGTGCTAGGCCTGAAGTTCTGAGATTAGAGTGTACACAGAAGGCCAAACAACCCCGGGGAACCGCCCGAGCCTGGGCCCCTCCCAGGGTGGCTAATGCTCAGTTCATGCTTGCTCGCTGAAAGACAAGAAGGGAGCCCGGACAGGAGCCAGATCTGATTTCCAAAATAAGCTGGAAATCCGAATTTTTATATAAGATTTCTTATTCTTAAACGTTGGAAACATTCAAAACTTCAAAACATGCCATGTGTGCCAAACAAAACACGTCTGTAGGCCACGATCCAAACACTGGTCACTGTTTTGCAACATCTACTATTAAAAAAGTCAGTCTGAGGCTCCTCTTGGCTCATTTAGCAGCCCCTGCAGGAAAGGAAACAAAATGGCATTCAGAGTTGCCCCCATGTTTGTGGCATTTCAAGTTAAATGTTCACTGCTGGGATCAATTTAGATATACAGTAAAAATTGGAAACCTTTGTTTCATATGCATTACAAATATTGAGAGAGAAGCAGACAGAAACAGGGTGGGAGGAGCTACAACCAGGCTGGCCTACAACTCACTGTTCTGGTATATCCTCCCGAGTGCCGGTAATAGGTGTTCCTTACCACGCGTGGCTAGTTTATAACTTTGAGGAATGAAAAGGAACAATAATAACAGTGTCTGTCTGGTCTGTCTGTGAGGAGTCTGGTATGAGAGGAGAAGATGGGGAGGCAGGAACAGAAGACTAGGCCTCAGCATGCTAGGAGAATGTCCCCCTGGGGGCTTGCTTACTGTCTCCAGGCTTATTCACTCAATTCTGTCTTTTCCTGAAATCCTGAGAGTAGGAGCTGACTGGACGGGCTGTGCAGAGTGTGGGGGAGCCTATGGAGGTCCAGGCACAATTCTGCTTATTAACAAAAAGTAGTATTTGCCAGTTGTTTTGTTTTTAGAGTTTCTTCCTGTGGTGTAAATGTCTCCCATTGTACCACCACAGCCATGCTGAATCACATATCGGCCGTGTGCCTCCTGCTCAGGTAAAGCTTGGGAGTTGTATCCATCACCTTCTCATTGCTGCAATAGAACACCATGACCAAGGCAATCCATAGAAGGAATTGTCCATTTAGGCTTACAGTTCCAGGGAGAGAAGGGTCCCTCCCCATCACAGGGTAACAGCATCCACAAGAAGAGGGAACAGAAGAGCAGTAAGTGAGGGATTTGTTAGTCACAAAGTCTACTCCCAGTGACATACCTTCTCAAGCAAGGCTATACCTCCTAAGCATCCTGAAACAACATCACCAAATGAGGATCAAGTATTCAAATGCTTGAGACTATGGGGACACTTAGCATTCAAATTACCACCTTCCACTTCCTGGCCCCCAAAGTCTTGTGACCATATCACAATGCTAAATGCATTTAGTCCAACTTCAACAGTCTCCATAGACTTTTACAGTTTCAACACAGTCTAAAAATCTGGAGTCTCTTCTGAGACTCAAGCAAATCCCGGTGAAACAAAAGGGAAATTATGTGATTCCTTAAAATGGCACAAAATATGCATAGCCATCCCTAAATGGAGGAGAGGTGGCATAGTGAGGAATTGTTGGGCCAAATAAAGACCAGAACAGAACCCAGCAGGACACATTCTAAATCCTGTAGCTCTGTGATGGGTGTTTGGGGATTTTAGTTTCAACTGGTTTAGATGGTTCTGTCCCTCCAGCTTCCCTGTATGCAACATGCATCTCTCCTTCTTAGACTAGCTCCACTCCCTGCCACATATCTGCTTTCGAATGACTCATGACTCTGGCATCTCCAACATCTTGGGGTCCTCAATGCTGTTCAGAGTTCACATCTACCATTTCAAACGAGGATCTCCCAGGATCTCTGACCTCAGGGTCTTCGTGTAGCGCTCTCCTGACATACATGCCTGTTCTCATCAGCTCTCTAAGTCACAGAAGAATATTCCACAAGCTCTACACATATGTAGCCTTTATGATTCTAAAGACAGAATCACCAAGATAACACAGCTTGAGATGGATCCTTGGTCCCTTGAGTGGCTTCTGCAGAAGGTTTTGTTTGTTACTCTTTTCTAGGAACAGATACTTCCCTAAATCTTTCACAGGTTGAAAGCTTAGCTGGGGAGGGTCTTGCCCCAAAGTGCCCTTCCTACATTCCTGGGCAGATTAGGCCTCCCTTGATCTCCTAATTTATTCCAACACCAGCCTCTGCATGGCATCAAGTTTCCAGGGGCTCTCTCTTCAAACTGTGCATTTGATATTCTCTTTGTCATACTTGCTCTTTTTCTCTGTAGACCAGTACAGCAGTCAGCAATAACAACCTCACCACAATTCATGCTGGCTTGAAATTTCCTCCAACAAAGAAATTAGTCCACTACTTTTCAATTTAGTCTCAGGCACGTTTTTAGAACAAAGGTAGAAGGCAGCCACATTCTTTGTCAAAATATCCCAAAAATGGTCTCTAGTCTGCTTCCTCTCTGAAACCTCTTAGGCTAGGATGATCACTGCTCTCAGCACTGCTGTCTTCTAGGCTCCTACTAGAAAGGCCCATTAGGTCATGCTTACAGCACTCAAGGGCTAGTCTAGTCCAAACTCCCCAAATCTCCCACATTCCTCAAAAGAACACCATGGTCCCGTTCTTGACAGCAACAGACTTCTCTCAACAGCCAACTTCTGTGTTAATTGCTTTTCTATTGCTATGAAAAAACACCAAAACCAAGAGAGCTAGCTAACAGAAGGGTGGATTCCTTTGAACTTACAGTTCCAGGGCAATAAAAGCCCATCCCAGCACAGGAAAGTGAAGGCATGGCAGCTGGAGCAGCATCTGAGAGCTCACATCTAAAACCACAAAAAAAAAAAAATGTGAAGAGAAAACAAACCAGAAATAGGTAAGGGACCTTTCATCTCAAAGCCTGCCCCCAATGACATATTTCCTCCAACAAGGTTACACCTTCTGAAACTCTCCAAATAACGTCACCAACTGAGGACTAAGTATTCAAATGTCCAAGACTTTGGGAGATACTTATCATTCAAACCACCACAGAGGAACATTAAAAACTTAGCAAAGGCCATGAGAGATGGAGCCTGAAGTGCAGTCTCTGTCAACATGAGCCAGCACTGAGATGGTTCCAGCCCAATGTCCCAAAGCAGAGACCTCCCCATGGCCCATGTATATTCCACCCTGCCTGCTTTCATTCTCTGACCACAACAAACCATTCTACGACCACCACCCTAAAGCAAGAAAATAAAAATGAGCCAAAGACCGGGCTTCTATGGTACATTTTTCAAAAAGAAACATTTTATAGGGATTTAGACTCTGGCCACCCCTTTACTGCAGTGGAATCTGTCTTACATCAATGAGCGGTTTCCATGACAGATGCACAGATGAGCTCATCCCTGAAATGTGTGCTTTCTTTGTAAGCACTTCAAGAGATGTAGGGAAAAAGCTCCACTCTTCTCTAAGATAGTGCTGCTTCATCGGTGTTCTCACCATGTTTTAAATGAAGAGAAAAACGCTCACATCTATATGTATGTAAGGGATGTATGTAGGTGTGTGTGTGTGTGTGTTAGTATGTCGGGAGGTTAAATGTTATGGTGGGGAACATGGGAAGCTGTATTAAGGGGTTAGATGTATAACACGTATACAAGGAGACACTCAGGATAATCCATTCTCTGTGTTCTGTGGTCCTGAGGTTAGCCTTGTGAGTACCATGTCTTGGGGCAGCACAGCTCACACCAGTCTCCAGCACCACAGCTGTGGGCATGAGCTGAGATGCCTGAGAAAGTCTATGCCCTGGAGTGGGTTGTGTGTGTGCAAGAGAAGAGTTACTAATATTTAAGCCGGCACTAGAAAGCAGGCTGCTGCTGTGGAGGACCTGACTGTGGTGTTTTGGGGAAGGAATATGGAAAATTTGGGGACTTTGAACTAGAAAGGGCACCACAAAAGTAGGATGTAATACAAGACCCACAATGCATTCCTAACCCTGAAATTATGAATCATAATGTAGGCTTTATTCTCATGCTTATACACCTACGGCAACCCTAAATTTAGCAAATAGGCACAATAAGAGATTAGCAATAACTACTGTTAAAAATAGAATAATTACAGCAACATACTATAGTAGTTTATATAGTTATGTGGATTCTCTCCATCCACCTATCTATCTATCCATCTACTTCATCATATTATACTGAGATGAGATGGTTTTTTGGTACCACTATTAACTTCTGATACTGAAAGTTCAGAGAGTGAAAACATAGTAAGAGAGTGCTGTTGACTTCAATCACATAAACTTAGCATAGGAGGAGGAAAGGATATGTGCACAGCCAAAATTTTCTCTTGCATGAACTTAAGAAAAGGAAAGAATCGTATTCTGCAACACATACACACACACACATGAATGCACACACGCACACACACACATGAATGCACACACACACATACATGAATGCACACACACACATGAATGCACACACACACATGAATGCACGCAAACATGCACAAATTCACAAGCAGTGAGTGCCTTTATGTTCTCCTCTTCTGAATTCCTACTAGAAAATGTGAATTTTAAATTATTAAATACAATATAGATCAAATAGGTAGCATAATGGGGGAGGTAAGTTCTGCATGCAGCGCACCTTCTAATGGGGGAGGGCAGTTCTGCATGCAGCACAGCTTCTAATGGGAAGGGCAGTTCTGCATGCAGCACAGCTTCTAATGGGGAGGGCAGTTCTGCATGCA
>LOEQ01000433.1:566614-586771 GCA_001685075.1 Bramus lutescens | reverse complement strand
CGCTCCTCCAGCAGCCTGCTCCATCCGAACGGCGGCAGCGTGAGTGCCTTAGCCCCCAAGACTCCCGCACCGTGGCGACCGTCGCCAGTCCCCCTCATTGCATGCGTTCGCCCAGCTTTCTCGGGATTCCTCTTTGCCGTGGGGGGTCCGTGTCCTAGTCCCCAAGCGCCCGCTCCCGAGCCGCGATCTCCAGTGTTCGCTCCAGAATCTTGCCCTGGGCAACAGACGCCTGGGAAAACGGGACGCCCTCGGAAGAACAGGTTGCCATCGGGAGGACAGGACACCCCGGGAAGATAGAGTGACCCCTGGAAAACAGGATACTCTTCCCCGGAAAGACAGAATGCCCCCAGGAAGACAGGATGCCTTTTGGGGAAGCCCAAGAACAACCGGAGCCCCTCTGGCTGAGCTATCCCTCAGTCACCCAGGAAGATGTTGGGCTGTGGGCGGGGTCCAGGAAAGGGTGTCTTTGCGGGTCTTGCTCCCACCCAGCATGGTTCCTTCCTAGGGAACCTTGAGACGGGACAGGTTCCCATGTGCGCATCGTTCTCTCCTACAGCCCATGGCGCAGATCCTGAGACTTTGCACCTGGCTGCTGGCGCTTGGGTCCTGCCTCCTGGCTACAGTGCAGGCAGAATGCAGCCAGGACTGTGCCAAGTGCAGCTACCGCCTGGTACGCCCCGGCGACATCAACTTCCTGGTGAGTTGAATTCTCGGTGAGGGGATATCCTTGGCCATGTTCGTGTGGCCAGCCTTGCAGACATCTACCAGTCACTCGCGCTGAAAGGTGCATGACAGGAGCCTTTGGTGACTTGGGTGACCCTGGCACTTCCAAAACGATGATCTGGATCCGCTCTGTCTCCCAATTTGGAAATTTCGTTTTGACCTTGGAGATATGGAACCCCTAGATATGTTCTCTCAGTACCTCAGATAGCACTTCATCTAGGCTGTCAGAAAGAAGTCACCCCAACTTTAAAACCCAAGCAGGGAGTCCTTCAAGCAAACATCCCACAAAGAAGGTAATTTAAAAAATGAGAATGCCCCCCCTTGCTCTTCTTAAGCTTCCTTAGCCTTGAGTCCCTCCTCTCTGGATAGGGAAGGGATTAGGGGAGAGGTAGGAAAATACCAGGAGAGGCAGGAAAGAACTCACTAAGAGTCCCACGAACAAGACAATTCCCCTTTGCCTGGTCTTGACTGCACTTGTGTAATAACGGCTAAAATGACCCTTTGATTTGGTTCGGAGACCCCTGAGGAGCTGGAATCAGTTCAAAGGCAGCCTGCCCCACACAGGAGCTAGGGGAGACAAGATGGCTGTTCTCTTCTCCATAGGTGGCAGGCTTTCCAATCACGAGGGTGGTCCACTGGGTGTGAATCTGTAGACATGAGTTTCTAGAGG
Source organism: Bramus lutescens (assembly GCA_001685075.1). Taxonomy (NCBI): domain Eukaryota; kingdom Metazoa; phylum Chordata; class Mammalia; order Rodentia; family Cricetidae; genus Bramus; species Bramus lutescens. The sequence continues at coordinate 585,378 of LOEQ01000433.1, read as the reverse complement.
CTTCATTTTTTTAAATCTGCTCTCTCAGTGATCAACTGTTCCATCTTTGAAAATTCCTTGATAGTTCAGAAGAGAGGGACATGTTAGTCCAAACTGCCTAAGCTCATGCTTGAGCATTTGAGGGGAGCTTCACTTTTGTGAGATATTAGAAATATAAAAGAAACAAGAGAGACACAGAATCCAAGCTGGGGTTTGCTTCGTTGGAATGTTTTGATCACATGGTCTATTTCAGTTGATGGAGACTAACTTGGCCTTAGAGAGGAATTGTGAGGGGAACATTGCTCCATTTTAGCCTTCTTCCTTCTCCTATAGTCATGAGCTTGTGAGGTTTAGCCTTGTGAGGAATGGACTTTAAACGCAGGAGATTAAAACCATACTGTTCTGAAGGTCACTGTCTGACCCCTGAATTCTGGGGCACAGCCACAGGTATTTGTTGAGAGTCACTGACATTTTAGCTCTACCCTCTGCTTGACGAGCAGAGTCCAAACTCAACACGTAGCTTAAGGTTCTCTGCCAGCTGTATAATGGTGATGTGAATTCTAGAAGAGTCTGAGAGCCAGTAATCTGACCTCAAATGGTGGCAGATTTACTACATCATATGGTTTGGGAACTCAAAGATCACTGACGTTTAACAATCCCTGTCCAAGAAGATGTCACTCAACTGCTCACTTCACCTAGCTCAGAAATGATGCTCATCCTCCTTTTCCATCACTGAAGAGCATGAACAGAGGTCCTTGTGTGACAAGTAGCTGCCAGACAGCAGAGAAACTTCTGGTTTCTCTGTTTCTTCTCAGCTGCCACTCATCATTGACAGCATTGCTGGAGGGGGGGGTAGAGGGGGTCTTGCTCTTTCCCCTGCTTCTCCGGAGTACATTGGATCCTTGTTACTGTGGCTCTCTGTTCTCTTACCTGTGGTGCAAATGATGAAGGGTGCATGCAGTACGAACAGGTTAGAGGACAGTCACTATCCATTAAAACATCTTTTAGGAAGCCTTTGATTGAGTGATTTGTTTTCTGTTGCGGTGTACATTTAATGTTGCTGTTTTCTCGTTGGCAGGGAATTAGTTAATGGTCAAATGTTGCTAAAATTGTGGCTGTTCTGGAATTTAAGTTAGAGCTCATGGGACAAATGAGGTTGCCTAGCAAAAGGTACAGAGTAAGTCAGTAAATATTTACCAGGTTCCCACGAGATAGGGTAATGGGCACTAAGATGAGAAGTTGCTTTGACAGTTGCTAGAGGTTGCCCTTTAGTGTGCGCTAGACCAGAGTGCTCAGTGTGCTTCTAAAGACATTCATTTTGGGCCACCAAATAATGGAAATACATTTTTAGGTGGAAATCTTATTGCCTCTTGTATATCTTAGCCTTTTAATGATGTTTTGGGTCTTTAATCATATATTTTCAAGAATAAAATGGATTATTTTAATTATCTCCTCTTTATCTTTTAAATGCTCATGTATATTTAATTTTCTTCAACACAAAATTAAAATAACCATTATAAGTTGGTTAGCTATGTTTCCAGAAGATTTTATTGTTGCACGAATAAAGACTTTCATTGTGAAAATAATGTGTGTATTTAATATTAACATATCCATTTTTAAATGCCAAGACCAGACCTGGATTTCCTGTCTAAATCAAGGGCTACAGCCCTGGTGTCTGCAAGGCCCTTTTAGAAGGCCGTGAATTCCCACCCCCTGCAAAAAAAAATGCCAAAGAACATCATAAGATTTTGCAATGTTATCTACAATTCATGTTATTTTCATTGTAGGCAAGCAATTGAATTGAAAAATTGCCTGAATGAGGTCATTTAAGACATATAGCCTAAAGCTGACTATTGCTTGAGTTTAATTGCTCTATAATAAGAAAACATAATTGCATGCTGCTAATTCCTCCTTTGTTAAAGAATATGACTGTGTTAGAAAAGACCTGTTTTACACACCAGTGACTTAATCGTAAGAAAATAATATGAATAAGCTGTGCATTTGCATCCAGGTAATTAATAGTATTTGGTTCAAAATGATGAGATCTGTTTTAACCAGCCATAAAGGGAGGAAGATGTCAAAACATTTCATTTTTCATCCAATCAAATAATTCATATCAAATAAGTGTTTGGCATAGTGTTTTGAATGGCTTTCTCTTTAAACTTAATTGGAAATTAAAGATCTTTTTTTTCTTTAAAGGTTGAAAGTATGGAGGGAATTTTTAGGAAATGTCCATAGTCAGGTAAAGAGAAATTCCTCCCTTGGGGCTCAAAATGTCCCAAACCAAATTGCATCTCCAGTAAGAAGCAATGCAGCCAGATTGGGTTCTGGAGGCAGCATCCACAGCAAGACTGCTAACAAGACTTTAGGACACACTGGCTTCCTTTTTCCAGTGCTCTCTGGTTCACCGTTTGTTCAGTTTGAGAGTAGAAATAGCCTTTCTCCGTGACAGTGTGTGACCTAGAAAACTACCGTCCATCTTGAGCCCCAAAGGGTCTCTTTTGGTCATGCATCTCCTTGTCTTCCCAGGCTTGCACACTGGAGTGTGAAGGACAGCTGCCTTCTCTCAAAATCTGGGAGACCTGCAAGGACCTCCTGCAGGTGTCCAAGCCTGAGTTCCCTTGGGATAGCCCCGACATGCTCAAAGACAGCAGCAAGCAGGACGAGAGCCATTTGCTAGCCAAGAAGTATGGAGGCTTCATGAAAAGGTACGGGGGGTTCATGAAGAAGATGGACGAGCTTTATCCTGTGGAGCCTGAAGAAGAAGCCAACGGAGGCGAGATCCTTGCCAAGAGGTATGGCGGCTTCATGAAGAAGGATGCGGATGAGGGCGACACCCTGGCCAACTCCTCCGACCTGCTGAGAGAGCTCCTGGGAACAGGAGACAACCGTGGGAGGGAGAACCACCCCCAGGAGGGCTCTGACAACGAGGATGACAACGTGAGCAAGAGGTATGGGGGCTTCATGAGAGGCCTCAAAAGAAGCCCGCAGCTGGAAGACGAAGCGAAGGAGCTGCAGAAGCGCTACGGGGGCTTCATGAGAAGGGTGGGTCGCCCGGAGTGGTGGATGGACTACCAGAAGAGGTACGGGGGCTTCCTGAAGCGCTTTGCTGAGTCTCTGCCCTCCGACGAAGAAGGGGAAAGTTACTCTAAAGAAGTTCCTGAGATAGAAAAAAGATACGGGGGATTTATGCGATTTTAAAGCCCTTTCCCCACAGTGACGCCAGGCGCCCACCAGCCTGCTCCACCCCCAGTGAGCAACTGTCTCATCAATGGTGTTTGTGTCACTCGCTGCTTGAGCTGTATAGTTGCCCCTGTGGTCTGGATAACTACACTGCCTGAAAGCTGTGATGTGTGGTTCTGTATTCTTTGGAGTCTTGAAACTCAGTACTGGTCTGTTGCAGCTAATCTCGCTATCACGCTGTAATAGCTTCCGTTACCTCATCCCTTACGTATTTGACGAGATGTCAATAAATGCTTACTTGTACATAAATATAATAAACCCATTACCCCAACTGCACAATGTTCTTGTGAGAAGTGGCTGTCTTTTGTCTGTGGGTGTTCGCAGAAAAGGCTCAGCTTGCAACAGTACCATCAACTGCTGTCATAACAGGATAATAACTGGTCTCTTTCTCCTGATCCAGGCAACAAAACCTTTCTTATTTAACAATTTGTCTGCAAACTTTTTCATTTAACGATTTGTCTGCAAACTCTTAAGTAAATAAATGCAATGGAACAAAGTTAGATGCAAAGACAATTTACCCGGTTTTATACAGACAGCAAGTGGAGGCCACAATGGTTAAGCACTTGATCTAAATTTGCTCAGGAGTTGAAGCAGGAGTGAGATTAAAGCCCTACACTGTTCCCAGTCAATAACCTCTACACCCCATTTCCTCTCCTCCCACCCAGATCTCCAGGAAGAACGTGGGACTGTATCTTGTTCACCATTGCACACCCTTCCCCATGACCATAATAGACATTCTAATAGCTGATGAATGAATGAGTGATATGAATAAATGAATGCATGTGACAACCAGACAATGCAGAAGGGTACTGTTGCCAGTTTGGGATACAAAGTCTCCAAACACAAGGGGCTGATGAATATTTCACAATAACAAGGGGATTTGAGGCATTTTTTCAGATATCAAAAATACAATACTCTTTCAGTTTTCTAGTTGAAACTACAGGCAACACCACGCATCCACTCACCTCCCCAGAACCCTCACAAGCCTTCACCCTGCGTCCTTCAGGAAACCAGGTCCTATTGGTCTGTAGGGTTCCCATTCAGCGTTCTCTGTTCCAGCCTGGGAGGTCCGGCTGACAAGGCAGTCCCACTGACCCTGGGACCCCATTCCAAAGTCTAGTCCTGTGGAGACTTGGGGACATCCTAATTCTCCTGGTTAGCTCAAGGTGTCACAGGTCCCCAGCCTCAAGGATCTCTTTCTCCAAAGACCCTTCTGATCGAGATCCTAACTATTTCTTCCAGGAAGAGCCCTGAGAACTCTGCATTTTGAGTAAGAGGCAAGTAATAGCCATGAAACCCAGGAGAAGGCAAGTGGGGAAGAGATGCCGGACCTGGAGTTCTACATCAGGGACCAAGGCTGCTCTGCTCTGGGGTTTGCAGCAGGCACCCCCAGGAGCTGCTACCTCCCTCGGAAAAGCCAAGTCCACACTGGCACTGTTTCCAATGAGATGTTAAACTTAGGTGTTTGTCCTTTTTTGTTCATTACTGGCAATCAGGCCCATTTAAAATGGTGCACGTCCAGCATGTGCATCGACACGCACCTGTAATCCTAACCCTCCTGAGGCTGAGACAGGAGAAACACGTGTTTGTGGCAGTTTGGGCCACGTGGCAAATTTCAGGTCAGTCTGAGGTAACAGTTACATCAAGATAAGGTGTGAATCAAAGCAAAAACATCGAGTCAAACGAAACACAGCTTTAGATTCAAAAGACATGGAAGCTAATATTTGGGGGGGGGATGTCAATTAATTCTTTCCCCTGGAGCAAAGCATTTGCACCCTTGGAAGCAAGTATCCAAACCTATGCTATCTGTAAGTGGCGGGTACTCCCTTCCTCCTTCCTCACAATACATCAACCTAGGAGAATACAATATGTATGTCTGTGTGCATCATGATCTGTCTGAGAAGCCAGCATAGGGCTAGGAGGCCATGTTATTCTACATGCACATCCAAGCAATCTTTCTTTCCTTTCTGGGGCCCAGTGAAAATGCTATTAATATACAGAAATGGACGGCTATAAGCTGCTCCACTCCATCACCTGTCTCCTGGGTCAAGGACTACACACACAGTGTCTACAATGGAATACTCTCACACAATGGTAGAGAACCAGGAATTCAAAAAACCCTCTGAAGCTGCTCGGGGGAGGAATTAACAGAGCAGAGGGACAGGAAAGGGCAGTGGAAGGAAACAGGTGTTTCTTTTTACATCTAGATTTGCAGGACTCCGAGTCCGGGGGAAATATCCCGTGGTGCATACTCCTGCCTAGAACAGATGACTCCAGGGTGACTTGTAGGCCTGCCTAGGTACCCAGATACCCCCTGCTTCCCACCCTCCAACCTACAATTTCATCGCTAGAATTCTACTTTAACTCTTAAAGACCTGGATAGTTTCAAGAATGCTCTGTTTAAACTCTGAGGCGCTCTTGTCTAAGGCCCCCTTGAACACTCCAGTCGGTGCAGACACCTGGCCTCTGACTTCCGTTTCGATGTGTGTTCAGCAATGAGCACTAGAGGTAGGATTTAAATGAACTCACGCCTCTGCTGCCTTTAGAGGGCTCTGAGAAGTGTAGGTGAAGAGGCATGAAGACCACATTAACTGCAGAGGGCGCTGCTGCTCCATTCTGATCCTTTGCCGGGCTGTTTCTTCCCTTATTGCAAGGCACCTGTGTTTTCACAACCCCACCCTGCAGCTTTGGGGTTCCTTCTGAAGGTTAGTAAATGTGAGCGCTGAGACCAGCTGGCCTGCATGGAAATTCCAGCTACAGCACTGAAGCTCTTCTGCCTAACTTTCTCCCTAGTCCTTCATTAGGTTTTAAGTAGTGCAATGTCAAAGAAAACGAAGCCCTTGAGCCGGGGCCTTCCCGCCGGCTGTTGGGCTGTCAGGGATGGTCCTGTTTCTTAGCCTTCCATTTCTTTAGGTGAATCTCGGATTCTCCACCATATGCCCAGTCGAGCTTTGTTCTTTCAGAGATGTAGTGACGTCTGAGCTCAGAGTTGAACTCTTTTCTAAAGGATGTGTCCAGACAACAGCCGCTGCTTACAGAGCCCTCTAAATCCTTTTTCATTTTCCTGTGTTCACCACACAACTGGGTAGACCTCGTGATCAGCTACTCAAACATCACCATACCTCTGTGTAAACCACAGAAGGGCCAACACCAGAGTGAACCTCAGTGTATGCTGGGCACTGGGTGACTGTGCACTGCTGCTGGCTTCTTGACTGTGAAAAGCAGGCCATGTGGCTGGGGTGTGTGTGATGTGTAGTGGCAGAGTATGTGCTTTCCACTACATTTTACTGTGAACCTAAAACTGCTCTAAGGTTTTGTCCAAAAACAAAGGACATGAAGAGTCTGAGCCTTGTTCTTGCATGGTCTTGGAGAAGAGGGCAACAGCCCTGTTCTTCCAATATTTGCATCTGCCATTTTTCCCTGAACTTTATATAGCACCCCATAAATCAATTTATTTATTCAATGGTCAAATGGGTGAAGCCCTCTGCACAGTTAACTGGTGAGAGAGAGTTCCAGGACAAAAAGAGGATGTGTAATTCCTGATGCAACAAAGAGAGAAGCTTGGTGTTAGTTCATACTTTGGTCCCATCACTTCTGGCCTCTAGAAAGGCCAGGCGTCATGGTGGGAGCACATAAAGAAGAGAACTTCTCAGTCAGGAAGCAGAAAGAGAGACCAGAGTCCTCTGCTCCCCATTGATGCCCTGACTCTAGTGATGTAAACACCTCCTACCGATCCTTCCCCCTCCTGGTAGAGCCTGGAGCCAAGTCCTTAACACAAGAACCATCAAGGGACACTCCACATCCAAATTAAGTCACATGTTCATGAGCCAATATCCAGGCAGCAAACTAAAATTCCAAACTCCAAACTCTTTCAATGGGCCTTCTGAGGATTAGCTCCTCGTCTCTCACCCAGACTTCAAATCCAATGATTAATTAATCTATTTTAAGCTTCGTATGAACTGAATTCATAGTGACCCAAACTGTATTGATGAGGCTCCTTTGGGGACCTGCGCAGAGCTATGGTTTTTCTTTATTGCCACATGTTAGTGCCCCATGGTCTGACAACACTCAGTCCCACTTCCTTGCTGGCTTGGTGCCTGACTTCCCAAGTTTGACTGCTCTAACTAGAATTTCCATAGCTACCCAAGTTTTTCTGATCATAAATTATGCAGCATTGCTCATAGTGTCAGGGTGTGTTCTGTGTGTGTGTGTGTGTGTGTGTGTGTGCTTCAATATAGACTCCTACCTGAGCTGTACAGCACATTGATACTTTTGCTGCTAATCTTTGATCATTTCAGCCATTCTGCTTTAATTTGCACTTTCCAAACTGCAAATGAGATCAAGTCTCTTTATATGACCAACAGACCAGACTGGCCTCAAACTCACAGAAATCCATCTGTTCTGTTTCCGGAGTGCTATGATTAAAGGTGTATACCATTGTGCCTGGCCTGAGATTTTTGGTTTATTTGTTTCTAAAACAACACCATGTAATTATTTTCATCCATTTATTGAATCAATTTATTGCCATGTTTGTGGCTGCCTGGCATTCACTTCATTGAGTACCCCCTTGCCTTTCCTTCCGATGTCATCTGTTTTAAACCCCTGAGTGGGATGTTTGTATAACACAGCCTTCTCCAAATTGGGTGACTTTTGTCTCCTTGGGATGAAGAGACCTGAGAACATCCTCTGAAAACATTCCTAGCAAGGTGAGGGAGGGCAGGCCATTCTGATGTCTAGTGGGATCCCAAGGCTTCCAAGGCAGAGCCATTTCTAAGATCCACTTCTGGGGCCTGAAGCGGGGCACCATTTCCCTCATCGTTAGGCTCCCCCAGCACCTCACCTGTAAGGTGGAGATTCTCATTTAGCTCTTCCCTGGTGATTCCTGAAGGGAAGCTGGGGGCTGCCCTCACTTACACACCAATCTAGAAAGGAGACTGGAAAAGAGTTACAAACTGAAAGAGCCAACTTTCCAGAAGTGAAGTTTCCATGGCTCAAGAGAACAAAATATCTGGGAAGACATTCCATGCGGAACAGTCTAACATGAGCAAGGTCCTAGGCTCCCTCAGCATTGAAAAGAAGAAGAACAGAGGGCAGGCCAGGAGGAAGACCTCTGGTTTGAAATCAGTGAGATGGTAGGAGCCTCTGCTGTTGCTAAGCAATTGGCTACAGGGGATTAGGTGATGTCGGTGTTGGCAACAGAATATTTATTCTAGTTTCTTGAGTTCTTTACATATTTTGAAGATCATCCCTCTGTCAGATGTGGGGTTGGTAAAGATCTTTTCCCATTCTCTGGCCTGCTGTTTTGTATTATTTACTGTGTTCTTTGCTTTACAGAAGCTTTTCAGTTCCAGGAGGTCCCATTTATTGATTGTTTCTCTCAGTATCTGTGCTACTGGTGTTATATTTAGGAAATGGTCTCCTGTGCCAATGCGTTCAAGGGCGTTTCCCACTTTTCTTCTATCAGGTTCAGTGTAACTGGATTTATGTTGAGATCTTTGATTCACTTGAACTTGAGTTTTGTGCATGGTGATAGATCTGGGTTTATTTGCATTCTTCTACATGTTGACATTCAGTTAGGCCAGCACCATTTGTTGAAGATGCTTTCTTTTTTCCCATTGTATAGTTTTGGCTTCTTTGTCAAAAAATCAGGTGTTTATAGTGGATTAATGTCAGAGTCTTCAATTCGATTCTGTTGGTCCCTATGTCTGTTTTTATGCCAATGCCAAGCTGTTTTCATTACTATAGCTCTGTAGTAGAGTTTTGAAGTCAGGGATGCCTCCAGAAGTTCCTTTATTGTACAGAATTGTTTTGCCTTTCCTGGCATGTACTCACTCATAAGTGGATACTATATGCAAAGCAAAGGGTAACCAGTCTACAATCCACAGCTCCAGAGAAGCTAGGTAACAAAGAGGACCCTAAGAGGGACACACTGATCACCCTGGGAAGGGGAAATAAATGAACTCTCCTGGGTGAACTGGGAGGGGGGCAAAAGAAAGGAGGGGATGGGGGATAAGAAAATAAGGGAACAGGGTGGTCAAGTTGGGGAAGGAATAGAGTGGGAGAGCAATGAAAGAGATATCTTGATAGAGGGAGCCATTATAAAGTTAGGGAGAACTCTGGTGCTAGGGATATTCCCAGGAATTCACAAGAGTGACCCCAGCTAAGACTTCTAGCAATAGTGGAGAGGGTGCCTGAACTGGCCTTCTTCTGTAATCAGATTGGTGACTACCCCAACTGTCATCATAGATAGAACCTCATCCAGTAACTGATAGAAGCAGATACAGAAACCCACAGCCAAGCACCAGGCCGGGTTCCTGCAGTTGAAAAGAGGGAGGAGGAATTCTATGAGAGGAGGTCAAGATCATGACTGGAAAAACCAGAGATAGCTGATCCAGGCTCCAGGGAGCTTAACAATTCTAGACCTACAGCTGGGGAGACTGCATGGGAACGAACTAGGTCACTGCATGTGGGCTACAATTGTGTAGCTTCGTCTTTTTGTTGGACCCCTGACTGTGGGACCAGGATCTATCCTTGAAGCATGAACTGGCTTTTTGAAGCCCATTCCCTATAGTGGGATACCCTGCTCAGCCTTAGTGGGGGGCTGGGGATGGTCTTTGCCCTGCCTCAACTTAAAGTGCCAGGTTTTGTTGATTCCACTTGGGAGGCCTTACCTTCTCTGAGGAATGGATGGGGGAATGAGCTGGGGGAGGAGGGAGGAGGAGGATGGGACGGAGGGGGAAATGTGATTGGTATGTAACATAAAAAAATGTATTTTTTTCCTTAATACTAACCAAATCATTTATCAGATAACTTTGGAGCACATAATGTAACCAGGAGACAGGCGAGAAAATAAAGGACCTGCTTGTTTACACCTTACTTTCTGCATGCCTGAGGCAAAGGCAAGCACATACAGCTGTGCACATACAGCTGTGCGGAGCCCTAAGCACTGAGCTTGCTCTTCAGAGGCCTCTTCCTTTCAGTGCAGATGGGTGTAAAGAGCGACACTCCCCCTTCATCTCCTCTTCCTCCCAGAGCATCAGCTGATTTCATAGCTCAGCATTTAACTATGTTGGACCAAGCCACTAAAGTGAGAACATCTGTGCACGGATATGTACAGCCTTATTTTGTTCTTACAAGGAAGAAAATAATTATACACCTATTGTTCTGTTCCTTTTTCACCTAGTAGACTGGCAATGTTTCCACATCAGGAAGACAGACCTGATGCTAACCATTGCTTCAATGTTGTGCAGTATGTATTATTCCTTCGAGCAACTTTGCCAGTGAACAATCCATATTGGAAACAATATTTCAATAAATATTCTTATGCATGAAGAGTTGTTCCCAACATTTGACATTGTGACATGATGTCATTCATCTATAAGTTTCACGCTCAAGAACACAATTCAGTCACTAAAAAAAATAGAAAAGTCACAGAAGAATCACATAATGTTTTTTCTCTCTTTCTTTCATACAGTGTGTTCTGACTGTGGTTTCTCCTCCCCAGTTCCTCGGAGATTCCCACCACCTTCGCTCCCATTGGGATTCACATCCTTTCTTTCTCTCATTAGAAAACAAACAGGGATCCCATAACGTTTTAAGTTTATGATCTCGTGTTGAGCCACATTCACAGTGGAACATACCTGTGTGTGTGTGTGTGTGTGTGTGTGTGTGTGTGTGTGTGTGAGTTAGTCATGACAAAATTCTATGGAATTAACTCTTGATAGCACAGTTGCTCAATCAAAGATTATGCATCTATTCAGTGTTTGTTCCATGTAGAATATTTTAATTATCAAATCCCATGTTGACTCACATCTTCTTCTGCAGCCTTGTGTTCTCTCCTCATACACTTACAGTGTGAAGGAGTGCTGCTCAAGGGTCCTAGTGGGGAAAACTTAGTCCAATTTGATCAGAATTTAAAACCACTAAGTCAAAGCATTTCATTTCCTATCCGTCAAGCACTGCAAACTGACTGTGCTATGGAAGTCATTGCCTACTTAGCTTCCAGCGCCTGACTTGCAGCATCCACATGGCACCTTCCCTGTGGGCACTCCTTAGTGTAGTGAGGGCCAGGCTTTATGGCCACATGGGACACGGTCTGCATCTGATAATGTATTCTTGTTGCATTGCCATCATAGGGCTGTCACATTTTGTGGTTGTTTTTCAATGTGGAAGATCAATTTGTTGATTCGTGCTAATAGACTCTGCTTGCTGCAGGTGTTCAGCAAGCATCATTGCGAGCTATTGTTACCACCCAGATTCATAGCAAAGATATGTAAACTGTTTTTATTTAAAAGACGTAATTATGCACAGAAAGAGTGACGTGGGAGTGACGCCTTACGTCATACAAATGTGAGGAGTGTCTGGTAGAGGCACCTCCTTCACTTCTTTGTGACAACTGAAGCCAATAAGTAAGGTCACTCTCATTTTTGAAAGAGGATAAAAAATGCCAAGGCTGATTATGAGAGCTTATCAATATTGGGCATCTGGGTGATGAACGCAATGCTGCGTGATGGACTCAATGCTGGGCTTCTGGGTGATGGACTCAATGCTGGGCATCTGGGTGGTGGGATCAATGCTGAGTACCTGGGTGATGGACTCAATGCTTGGCATCTCGGGGTGGAAGCAACAGGTGCAGGTAAAGATGCAGGCTCACCTTCCTACCCATGGGCTGCAGGCACCCTGGGATGGCTAAAAGTGGGGCACCTTACTTAAACATTATAAGGTGAATATTTTGTTTTTTTTTTTAAATTTCATTCTGTAGTTCCCAAGTGTGACCTTTGTAAATGACAACATTGTTGCAACGTAGAAAGGCTGGACCTGACTGCAGGCCAAGCCACCTACAAGTTCTGGCCCTAGGTTGGCAATTGTATCAACAGCATTATGGAACCAGCCCCAAGCAGGCAAAGTAAAGGCTGTTTCTGAGCCACAACTGCAGAACTATTTAAGGAATAACAGGAGGGAGAAGTGTGGAGATCAACTGTTGGTTTCCCAACCGCCCAGACGGGTAAGGTTCCCTGGCGTCTTTGTCCTTCCGCGGCTACAATGCGTCTCACTGACTCCTCCTACTCTCTTCTATACATCTTTTTCATCCTAACTATATTCTGCCCTGCTATAGGCCCAAATCAGCTTCTTTATTAACCAATGGTATTCACAGCATACTGAGGGGAAGCCCACATCAGAGTGGCAAGTACTGCTTCATACAAGCAGCACTGATAAATGCCCAAGTGCATAAGAACAAATAACGGGAAAGACAGGCAAAAACGTGGAATGGCTTGACTCCTGAAGAGAGTCAAGCACAAAGCATTATGATTTTCAATATTTTCAAAGACATAAAGACAGAAATGTCTTCTGTTCAAAGAGGAAATGAGAAATTATGAAATATTTAGCCTCTTTGAGCATAACTAATGGCTTGTGTGTATAATTAATGCATGACTTCTATTTCATATTCTCTGCTGCCTGTTACCCAGATCCTGGTATGCATTTTACTTGCTCATCGTGAGGCTTACAGGCCAGGTGTGGCCAGGAATGCATTCTACTGCACTGTTCCATGGCTTGTCTTTTAGCTTGCAGCCTTCCCTACAGCACCAGAGGAGCTTTAGCAAATAATGTATTTTTCAATAATGAAAATAAGTTTTAGTGATAAATGAAGTGCACAGACATTAGAGAATCTGATGAAACAGTATGTTATTTATTTATTATGATTGTACATGTGTGTGATAACAGTGTCAGTTGGGGCGTGTAGGGGGCAAATGGCAAATTTTGGGGTTCTGTTCCGACCATGGATTAACCTAGTGTCATCAGGCCTATGCAGCACACACGTTGACCCATTGACCGACACCACCAGCCTTCTAAACAGCACAGATTTTATCTAGACATAGTTAATGATTTTGTGCATTCATTTCAAGTTGATGATAAACCAACTGAAAATAAAACAAAGATTTTATCAAGGAAAAGTTATGATTGTGATATTCCAGCAAACACAACGTGAAAGCATGCGAGTGCCTGTAAACCAGTAAGCAGGTAAATGAATTGCAGCATATCCAAAAATGTAAGATCACTCTCCAGTGAAAGGAGGGACTGCTGGATGCAGGCTGCAACAGGAATGAACCTTGAATATGCTCTGCACATAGAAGTGACGCACAAAAGTCATATGATTGATGACTCCATCTCTTTAAAAATCTACTTTCTTTGTTATTACTCAATAATTAAGTCACCTATTCACTAGAGTAAGTAAATCCATATGCCAAAAGCAGATTACTGTTTGCAGAAATTGGTAGGCCAAAAGATGGAGAATAATCACTAATGGTGATGCAATGTTTGTTGGGAGTGATCACTATTGACTACACGGCATTTGTGTGACAGAGGGGGGTGATCACAGTTTCTTCAGTTGCCTACTAGTGGCAACAGCTGCACACATTGGTACACACACTACAAATACTGAGTACGCATTTTAAAAGAACGGATGTTACAGTATGCCAACAATATCTTAATAAAGTTTTATTTAAAAAATAGCTTCTGAAAATTATTTGGTACTGAAGACAGAATTAATTCAAAGATAACAAACATAAAAATGTTACCAAGCTGCTTACATTAGTAAATCAGCATCTGAACTTACACCATCAGCAAACAGAAAACCTGAAAACAGTACTTGTAAGTGATAAATTGTCTATGCTAAGGTAAAACTTGGGCAGACTGCAAGATCTGTACCAGGTGTAACATGGGATAGAAGGCTCTAGAAGCTGCCTTTTAAGGATGGGGCAAACGAGGAAGGGGTGGCCAGTCAAAACAAAATCATATAGTCACAAAAACTAGTATGTAACAGTCTAGAATGGACACACTTTTGACCAGCACAAATATTTAAAAAATAACCCCCCTTTGGAAGACATAGTAAATTAATAATTCAGCACAAAATATGTGACCGGAGAAGAAAAGTGGTAAGAGAAAGGATGTAAGATAAGTCCGGAAGTGGGAAAACAAACAACAAAAAATTACAATTAGCAAAGACTCTAGAATGTATGTATCTTGTCCCAGAAGCACTGATATAAATGTGTGCTAACTTTCAAACAAATTATGCATATTTTAAAACAAAATTCTGTATAAAAATAATAAGGGAAGTAGGTCATTGGTGGGTGCTAGAGGCAAGACGGTTTTTAAGAACCAGCAAGGATGAGAAACTAGATTTTCTTTATGAGGCTACTGAAAATTAGAGCTGCTTTACTGGGCTGAGACTTAAATGATAAAGACTTGCGTGATAACGATTTTGGTGAGTTTTTAGTATTTTCAACTGTGTAGCAACCACAACCAAGCTAGTAAACCTAATTGTATGAAGTTTTCTAATGACATTATAAATGCAACCTTCCTTCCCACGCCAGACATTAGTCTTCATTTATAGAATTCAATGTAAATGGGATCTACCTATCCCTTTTCAACCAGCATAACAACACAGCACTTCATCCATAATGCTGCAAGTATCAATCACTCATCCATTTTCGTGGGTAGACTACAATGTGTCTCTCCATTCAGCTTTCGGGTGATTCATGCGCTTCCAGGTTGGATCATGCAAAGTGCACATGGATGCTTGTGCTCAGGTCTTTATACAACTGTGCTTTTGTGTCATGAGGCTATGCCAAGCAGAAGAATCATGAGGTGTCATGGGAAGTGTTTGGCTCTTCCGCCAGCCCTTCCACATGTTCACTCTGTTTCACATGTTCAGTTCTAGTGCCTCGTCTTGTGTGTTTCTCTGTGATTTTGCATGGACAGCGGCATCTGTGAGCAGCTCAATTGGGCTCTCCCTTTCACCTCTGTGTGCACATTGATCCATTTCCTTGCTCAAGTGCCTGTGATGCCGCATCCTCCCAAGGCTTCTGACCCCAGAGAGAAGCAGGTGACGTTAGGCACACATTGCTATGCTAGCAGTGTTTTCCAAAGTTACGCTCAACACTTGGGAAAGTGTTTAGCTTTCATTCGCCAGAAATTTTAAGAAGGATGAACGGTGCGATTTATTGACATGCTTACTATGTATACTAAAATTTTATTATATTTTAGTATATCTTTCTCCTTTAGCCTGTTGAGCGGTTATAGTCAGTCAGTTAGTTTGGTACTTGTGTGTGTTTGCACATGAGCACATCTGTGTGTGTGTGTGTGTGTGTGCACATGCATGCGCACCGGTGAGCACTTGCATGCCCTACCATGTATGTGGAACTTGGATAGCTCAAATAGTCATTTATATCCTTCCATCATGGGTTGTGGGGCTTTAAGTCATGTACTAGGTCTTGTGCAACAACATGTAGTTTTGTGCACTGAGTCATCTCACAGGCCCTGATTTGATTTTCTTGTTAAACTGGTCTATCATTTGGTAAAACCCAGGATGCATGATGAATTCTAAGAGTGAGCAGGAGCCTCTAGCTGTGACTGTGGATTTGCCTAGGTCCCCTTGCAGTGTGACACAGCTTTCCATCTTAATGTCTGTAGCATTTGTGGTGGCTGTAGCTTCCCATCTGGTCCTGCAATAAACACACAGAAACTATACTATTTGCAATACTGTTTGGCCAATAGCTTAAGCGTATCTCTGGCTAACTCATGCCTTAAAGTAACCCACCTCCATTAATCTGTGTATGACCATGAGGCTGTGGCTTACTGAGTAAAGTTTGGTGTCTGTTTCTGGTGGGGGCTACATGGCTTCTTTTGACTCCGCCTTCTTTCTCTCAGCATTCATTTTAGTTTTCCCTGCCTACCTCTCTCTATTCTGCTCTGTGCAGGCCCAAGACAGTTTCTTTACCAATCAATGGTATTCGCAGCATACAGAGGGGAATCCCACATCAATCAGCAATTTTATTGTTATGAAGTGAGCCCCTATGCAGCTTATTCGGGCACCAACTTCATCTGATATTAATGCAGCCATTATAGCTCTAAACTATTGGAATAACCTGTGTCTTTCCATCCTTTTGCTTTTGCCTCCTTGTGTCTTTTCATCTTTTGTGGATGCTCATTTAAGGTGGGTTTTCATGGACACAACAGCAGCAGAGCTTTGTGTTTCTTCCTCCAGTGCAATGCTCCCAGGCTTTTTAAATTGAGAAGTCTAGATCTTCAGAGTTTACCTGACTATTTATACAGAAGAATTTGTGTTTTCCTGTTTCTAGTTGCTATGTGACGGCTTCATTTACTCTTTATTCTCTGCCTTTGAGATAACTAAGTATTTTAAATTATTCCTTTATTTTTTTACTAAATTATTAGTAAATCTTCTTCATTCTTCTGACTTTTCTTAACCTTCTCGCAATACAGCCTCAAGTCCCATTGCATTACTTTATGTATAATGCAGGACCTTTCAATGCTCACTCTCCTTGCCTTCATGTTGTTATACACTTCACTTTTACACATGATATAAACTCTATAACATATTGCTATTTTTCTACCTTAAACGATCAATTATCTTCTCATGAACTATCAAAAATAAATAAGTAAAATGCTTTTCTTCCACTCCAAAATGTTTGTGTTGATTTTTGTTTGAGACATCCAGTGTGTGACATTTTACCATTGCAGCTAAAAGAGAGCAACAATAAGAACAAAATATCAATATAATTTTCATTTCATAATCTATATATATTTTCTCTGCAAGGTTGCAGCAACTTATAAGTTCTTTCAAGTGACAGCCACGTGCAATTTGTGATCTTAGAATCCTGGTATCTTTATCTTAAGCGACTAGCCAAATACATATTCTGCTGGGTAGCATATAGTGAAAACCAACATTCTGTTAATATTTTAGAATCATACTGAAGCTGTAGACCAATCTATATAGAATAAACATTATTAGAAGATGGATACTCCCATGAATGAAAAAGTATCTTTACATTTAGACTCGTGTTTATGTCTTATAATGTTTTACAAGCATCTCTATAAAGAATTTTTATAGTATTCGTGCTTAGGTAGCCATTGCTGTGCTAAATTATCTGTTGTTAAATTGCTTTTCATCTCCTATGCTTATTAAATCAAACTAATTCTTCTACTTGATTGTAACCAGCAAAATGCATCTTTTCTCAAACATAAAACAAGTTCAAATTGAATTACCCTATAACAAAGCAACAATGTTCTCAATAGATACCAGAGGCTAACAAAGGAAAATCCCAGTTCCATGAATGGTTCTGCTCTTTTGGAGCAGTCAGACAATGAAATATTATAGACCTCCAAACATTACAGGCTATTACCAATGCTTTGGTTTAGCCTTTCTGCTGACTAGACCGCATACTTAAGTCATACATAGAAATCAAGCTGTATTCTGCATAAATCAAGCTAGTACTCACCTAGGAGCTTTATCCCTACCGACTAGCTTTCCTATTGTTGGGAGATATTGTGGATACTACCATAGTAGAAACATAATCATCGAGCATACCTATCTGATCCTGAAAGCTTCAGTGATGACCAGCCTAACAAGGCATGCCCATGGGTGTAATAGTGCCATAAACATAAACATCACGGGATAGCCAACCAGTTCATGTTTGGATTTCAGGCCCCACTTACAAAATGAAACTATATTACTGGGCCAAAAATTTATCGCTAGACAGACAATAGACCCTTAGGGAAGAATCTAATGCTGTTGTTCTGTCAAGTGGACATAATACCAAACCAACTCCTAATGACTTACCTTTATACACGTACATAAATGCAGCCCTCAAATCTCCTCCTACAAGCAGTAGGTGGCAATTAATGTAATGACATACAACTCTGCAGGGTGCAGCAAATAAGAGACTTAGGAATCCTCTGCTCTAAATGAAAGACATATACCACAGCCCTGCTTCCAAGACTCGGGTGTCATTGTGGCGCCGGGCAGGGAGAGCAAAAAGGATGTAAGAGTCAGAGGCGGTGAATGGCTACAGAAAAATGGTGTTTGTAGACACAACAGACAGCTGCACATATGTTCTCACAATGGTTGCTACAGCATGCACAAAACAAAGGGAAGCCCAAGATAGGCCAAATCTCATAACAGAGATGGGAGCTGAACATGAAATCCCACCCATAGATGTGGAGATATTGCTTGTTGTTAGCTAATGAGAGAGGGAAAGACAAAAATGTATTTTTGGAATAATGATCTCAAAGTACAAATAATAAAAAATGACTTATACAGGCTAAAGATCCCAAAAATATGTAAGAATAAAGTATTTACTAATAAAAAATTAAATATTTCGTTGTTAATATGCAGCAAACAAGGATATACACTATTTCCAGTTATATTTAAAACTGTACAAACACTTACTAAAATAAGACAGCATCAATAGCATTAAAACATAAAAGGAATAAATTACTTCTGCCATATCAATAGATGGTGCAATTGTTGATGTGGACTAATTTATCTTTCATGGCTTTCCTGTTTCCTGAAGGGTTGCTTTTTGGGTTCTTCACTAATTGATTTAGTTGTACTAAATTCTCTCACCTCTGTACTTTTGAAAAAATGTTTATGGAACCCTTGTCTTTGAAAATATTTTAGATAGGTATATATATAGATATAGATAGATAGATAGATAGATAGATAGATAGACAGACAGACAGAC
>LOEQ01000433.1:541498-558033 GCA_001685075.1 Bramus lutescens | reverse complement strand
AGTAATACCACTTTTGGGTATATATCCAAAGGATGCTCAATCCTGCCACAAGGATATGTGCTCAACTTTGTTCATAGCAGCTTTCTTTGTCATAGTCAGAACCTGGGAACAACTTAAATGTCCCTCAACTGAAGGACATGAAAAATGTAGAGCTCAATAAAAATCAAAAAAGAAGAAGCTTAAAAGCTTATACAGAGCAAAAGACACTGTCATTTAAGCAAAGCAGCAGCCTACAGAATGGGGAAAAGTTACCAATATGATAGAGGGTTAGTATTTAGAATGTATAAAGAACTAAAGCAAGACACATCTGTGCACTAATAAAAGTCTAAATACTCCAAAGATCCCAGCTTTGTTATAATGTCATTTTAATAACAGTTCGGTTTGTCTTCCCAACTGGGCTTTATAGGAATAAGGTGGGAAGAAATTCAATATAGCAGGTTCCATCTACCATAGTTTGGAAAGGATAAATACATCACTGTATCCCCGTGAATATACTATTCACTCTATAAATATCCCTTAAAACGCCTCAAAAACCCACCACATGGAATTCAGTACAGTGAATTTTACACTCTCTTCAGTGAGTCCCTCCAATCTCTTTCTGGGGTATGTTTTGTTTTCCTAAATGAACTTCTGATTAGACTGTCCATGGTTCTTGGCAGAATGCTTTCCATTGAGAAGACAAGATGCAAGGAGAAACCTAATGCACTTTACGCATCAGTCATAACAGACATTTTATTATGCTGCTAAAATGTCCATGGTACAAGGTGGAGCAGGGAGGAACAACACAGGGGAAGAGTATATAGGAACTCATTCTGAACAATTTTCCTATGGCCTAAAATGTACATTTTAATAAAGCAAAGAAAAAACATCCTATAATTCACAATCCCAGAGAACCTAGACAACAAAGAGGATCCTAAGAGAGACATACATGGATCTAATCTACATAGCAAGTAGAAAAAGACAAGATCTCCTGAGTAAATTGGTAGTGTGGGGATCATGGGAGAGGGTAGACGGGAAGGGGGAGGAAGGGAGGGGAGCAGGTAAAAATATAAAGCTCAATAAAAACAATTTTAAAAATATACAGTTTAAAGAACCGTTATGTGAAAGATTGTAGGGATACCTGTTACCCAAGAACGATCTTCCTGAGTTTTAATGATGAAACACTGGAAAGTCAGACTTTGTGATAGAGAAACCTAAGCCTTCACCTTGGGACTGAATCTATCCATCCTCACTGCCAACAACAGCATCAGCACTGGACATCATGGTATGCAGCAAGAAACAGTTCAACATGAAATATTTCCTTGCCAAAGAAGTATTTCATAGGAATGTAGTAAAGCCCCTAAATGTAACTTGGACTTTGCAAGAGACCCATAGAATGAAAATCTAAGTAACTAACACATGGGAAAAGAAAATCAGAGAATGTGAGCCATTCTACAACAATGCCTGCTGATTCTACAAGAATCTTCTCAATAAATTTGAATTTATTAGGGCAGAGCCCTTTTAGGCAAAAGGTACTAAAGATACAACCAAATGCAGTGCATAGCTGTAATTGATATTCAGGTCAGGTGGGGACACGTGAATGTGGATTACTAGAAGGTGCTGATATGATGTTGAGGAAGGCTGCTCATTCATTTTATGACCATCCTGACTTGAAATAATCACACAGAAACTATATTATTTAAAACACTGCTTGGCCAATAGCTTAAGTGTATTTCTGGCTAGGTCTTATATCTTAAATTAACACACTTCTATTAATCTGTGTACCACCATGTGGCTGTGGCTTACCAGCAAAGTTCTGGTGCATCTGTCTCTGGCAGAGGCTAATTGGCTTCTCATTGACTCTGCCTTCTTTCTCCCAGCATTTAGTTTTCCTGCCTAGCTCTATTCTGTTAAGCCACTGGCCAGAAACGCTTCTTTATTAACCAATGGCAATAAAACATATTTACAGTAGGCAGAGGAGATTCCCATGTCAATATGTATTTAATTTTATTAGGGCTAATAATTTTATTGGGGCTATGTGATATGCCCTCCTTGTTAGAAGACACTTGAGTATACCCAGAACAGCATCATGACTTCTGAAGGTTGCTTACAAGTAATTCTGCCAGAGGGATAGAGAAAAAGCAGATGCAGTAAAATGTTTGGTCCAGTTGCTTGAGCTAAGTATATGTTCTTGGGATGTTTATGTGACCTCTTCTCAAGTTTTGTGACTACTAGAAAATTTTCATAATAAAGAACTGGAGGGGGGGTAAAAATGTATCCTGACCATCAAATTGAGTCAGCAACTTTATTCATATTTACCTTAATAACCAAGGAAGTGTTTGCATTCTGTGCAGAAATGGTTTGTGGGATGCATGAAGGCCGGATGGCAAAGGCGCAGTGATACCAGGGGGAAAGATAATCAAGCAGGAAGGTGAGGTATTCCCTCACCAAGCTTACAGAGCTCTGCAAAGCTCTATGGAGTGCATGCTTATTTATCAGAGAAAAGCTGTCGCACACAAAGGCACATCCCTCACCCCAGGCTATTTTGGCAGCTGAATTTACAAGATATGTGCCATATATTGCAGCACTGAAAATATGGAGGAACAATAGGCACATTCCCAAGGTTAATGTTTCTGGGACAGGTACTAGACAGATGTCAAGAATGTGGGAGGAGCCATCAAACAAATCCACATGAAGCACAGCTTCCAGCTACGGCACAATGTTTGCTTCATCTTCTTTGAGGACACCTTTGCCATCTGTCTTAGGATTTCTGTTGTGATAAAATACCATGATCATAAGCAATTTGGGGAGGGAGAGCAATTATTTTGCTTACACTTCCACATCACAGTCTCTCATGAGAGTAAATCAGGGCAGCAACCTGGAGGCAGGAGCTGATGTGGAGGCAGTGGAGAGACTTACTGGCTTGTTCCTCGTGGCTGGCTCAGCGTGCTTTCTAATAGCGCTCAGAATCACCAGCCCAGGGCCAGCACCACTCAGAAGCTGGGCATTCCAACATTGTTCACCAGTCAAGAAAATCCACCACAGGCTTTCCCACTGGCCATTCTGGTGGGAATATCTTCTCAAATGAGGTTTCCTCTTCCAAAATGACTCTAGCATGTGTCATGTTGACATAAAACTAGCCAGCACATGATCTGAATGTAATATTTATCAGAGTATAAATAGATCCTTTGGTCTCAACACATGCTGTATACCATTGTTAAGAGCTGTTTTTCTCAGTATGATTGAGTGAATTTCCTGTATGGGACCATGAGTTGGCATTTACTATCTCCAATGGCTCATTATTATTCCTTTCTAGTAGATTTCCCTTGCTTTCTATGGCCTTTGTCAAGCTAAGGAGAACGTGAGATGAAGGAAGGAGGAAAATACCCGGGGAATTTGGGAACCTACTTGTAGGACTTGCGTGGGCTAGTTGACACCCCATGAACCACTGCATTTGGCTTTGTGTATGCCACAACATATGCATAAAAGAACCCATAATTTTTCTCTTACGAGGATCTCACACTTACCAACAGACAGAAAATAAAATGTGACTTGGGTGAATTCCTATACAAACCCCTCTTTCAAGTTCTCTTGGAGAGTTTTATTGTGTAGGCCCAGCTGCAAAACCGAGAGATGTTTCTCAGGTGCTGTTATTGAACAAGTATATGGATGGATGCCTACAGATCTGATGTCATCATCAAAGAGGAGTTTCTGAAGGGGACTGAAACTCTCTTGGCAGTGCCTTTGCAGCTGGCATAATTCCCTTTTTACCATTTATCTTTGCTGTTCTGTTGCATGTGGCATCCCAGGGATGTCAGTAGCATGCTTACCTCACAGATGTAGAACTCAAGGTTCAAAAAAGTTAAGCATGTCTGAAATCCTTCAAGGAGTATGTAGCACTGGAATCCATGCCTCCAAATATAAACCTGCTTATTCCAGTCTCAAAACCCATGTGAAAGCCATACCAATGACTAACAGTATGGCCTCCAGCTTGAAGCCCTTATTATATGCCTGAAAAAATGAAGGCAAGCCCTCATGAGTTAAGGCCTCGTTTATTGAAGGTTATTTGGGGAAGTTGTCTTTATAGCAACCAGACAAGGAAGGGTTCTACAATCATGGAGTCTGGAACACAGTCCAAACCTTTTCCTGAGTGGTGCAACCTTTGGCTAGTTGTATACCCATGTGACCTTCCTTATTAATCCTCTGGACTACAGAGTGTTAAATAATAAGGCAGGGAAATTAGGTCATGACACCTGGTACTTGATAAGGGTTTACTCATCATAATGACATTTTTTCTGATTCCTTTGTAGTCACAAGTGTCCAAGCACCCACCTAAGAACAATAATTCTTATGGCCACCACTAGCTACACCAGGGTTTGTGTGTATTTATAAAACTTAGATCTAAAATTGAATGCTTTCTGTAGTCTGAAAATGAAGTTCAGTGGGCATTTAAATGATGGGCCCTGTCTTAAAAATACAAGTCTCTTGTCCTCCAAGTAGTTCCAAGCCTAATATGTTAACGAAGTAGAAGATAAATTTACAACAAGATAAATTTAATTCCTTTCTAGATACTTCCGATCATATCCTTTGAGGATCAGCATTCTGAGAAGAGACCATTCAGAGGCAAGTCCCAGACCTCACTGGTCCCTCTGTCCTGTCTGGTCCAACACCCCTTATCCAGCATACCTGCAATTGTTTTTACTAGAAGATCAGATATGGTCTCCTTTCATCACTGAAATGTAGTGCTTGTTATTCAAGGTTGTGCTTGACTCAGAAAGGACTACATACACTTCGAGAAGAAGACAGTGGATTTTCTCTGTCTTGATTTTGTTCCTAATTAGAAACTGGCCATTAACATTAACTCTAAAATCAAGGTACATGCAAATCCCTCGCATAACCTCTCAGAATAGATTTAATGTTTTCAGTAGATCCAGGTAAGTTACTGGAAAGGAAACCTTCTAGATAAACTATAAACCAATCCTCTTTACATACTGTTCTTCAGTACCCTAATAACTACTCTCTCTGTCACTCTGCTCGGAGGCCAGGCTATTTGATTAGGTCACACCCTGTACCTCTTTACCATGCTGGAGCCTTGTGTTTACCTCCCTTCCATGTCTCAGAGCCTCACTCTCTTCCTCAGTGGTATAGACTATAACTTAGCATCTTTAAAACACGAAACATTATTTGAACCTAACTCTCTTCCTTTCCTTCCTTCCCCTCTGAAGTCCACATAAATATTCACAGTGATGATTTGGAGACAGAACTCTTCCCTTTCCATCTTCTCTCAGTGGAGATTTTTGGCAGGTTAGGGCTAACAGCAAAGTGGCACCACCTTGGGTCTTTTGGCATCCTCAGTAGAACATCTCCAAGTTAATTCTTGGCTGGTTTAAAACATAAAGTCTTGAAAGACAATTCTTCTTATCAGAATCAACTTTTGTATTTGGCTGAGTTATAGGAAAGCATTGCTATCGCTTAGATTTAAGGACACAGACACTGAGGTCCTGATGTAGAGTCAACCTTTTCTCCCCTACTACTAACTAGGGTTTCCTTAGCCTCTTATTGACTGCACTTTCTTCAGTAAGATGGCCATCCCTTATGAAACTTCAATGACTTTTTGCCTGCCAGCACTTGGGATTTGCCTGGCATGTGAATTTCTATAGCATTAATAATAGTAGTTGACAACAGTATGCCATATGCATTCTGTTGAGGTCCTCTGGCTTCAGGACAGATTTTATATGCTCTATATTTAATGGTTCCATAAGATGAGAGTCTAGGATTCTTAAAGTATGACAGAAGAAAACTATCAAAAATCAGGAAAATATGACCAAATATAAAATCATCTAACTTTTTTAAAGGTGGCTGTGGACAAAAGACCCATTAGTTCCAAGAACAGCCTATCAGCCTATTCCAGTTGTAAATATGTGGAGAACAGTTAGTCAGACTTATGTTCTTGATTAGCTAGGTGTGTGACACCTCCTTCAAATGAAGGTGCTTGATATTTGCTATTTCTGTATAAGACAACAATACTTGGCTTATTCCTCTCAAAAATTATTAAAACAAGCAGGTGAAAAGATATGGAAACTTTATTTTGCTTGATTTGTTTTTTGTTTTGTTTTTGTTGTTGTTGTTGTTAACTTACCACAAGCCCGTGGCATCTGGGAAAAGTAAGCCTCGGTTGAAAAAGCTACCTCAATCACATTGGCCTACAGGCAAGTTTGAGAGGCATTTATTTTCTTGATTAGTGATTGATGTGGGAGGGCCCAGTCCATTGTGGGTGGTGCCACCCCTGGGCATAGATTGTATAAGAAAGCAGGCTGAGCAAACCATGGTAAGGAAACCAGTAAGCAGCACCCTCCACGGTCTCTGCTTCAGTTTCTGCCTCAAGTTCCTGCCTTTAACTCCTGTTCTGACTTCCCTTCGTGACTAAAAGTAAGCTGTAGGTAAATTAAATCCTTTCTTTCCCAAAGTTATTTTTAGTCATGGTCTTTATCACGGTAATAGAAAACCAGGACAATAGAGCAGAAAATGACTGGACCATGTGTCCAAAGTCTTAGTGAACTAGACTTTGTGCCCTTACCTGCAGAGCTATTCTTATCATCTGGGGCCTACCTATCAATCAGATTACCTGGAAAAGAAATCCTATAAATTAAGATGTTTCTTGTTAATATAAAATGCTCTCATAATCCTTGTTCGTGGAATTCCCAACTCAGCAGTTTTGACAATTTCTGCTAAGGCACATAATTTGAAAACAATGTCTCAAATAGAAAGCCTTTGCCCTCAGTGATGCACCCACTGTAGTGTCGCTGTTGAAATGAAATAAATGGTTTTGTGCTGCTTTTCTCCTCAGGAGGACACCACTTTCTTCAATCAATCAGCATGAACACAGTGGCAAACACAGCCGTGTTTTTTGCAAAGTTTCTATATTACTTTTTAGAATCGTTAGTTTTCAAGGTAATTCCTAAAAAGAAAAAGGATGTTGCTGGAGAGATTGTCCTTATCACAGGAGCCGGAAGTGGACTTGGGCGGCTACTGGCCATGCATTTTGCCAGCCACGGGGCCGTTCTAGTTCTCTGGGATATTAATCAAGAAGGCAACATGGAAACATGTAGACTGGCCAAAGAAAAGGGTGGCATGAAGGTCTTTACCTACAAGTGTGACTGCAGCAACAGGAAAGAGGTCTACAGGGTCGCCGATCAGGTGAGCTTATTGCTGCTCTTTGCTTTCATTCTGAGAAAACTGCTTCTAGCCTGCGCTTCCCTTCAATCCGGAGGGAGTTATCTGTTACGGGTTCTTCTGAAGATCGTTGAGTACTTCCGGTTTAATTCTCCTTGCCTTAAGTGTGACTTCACGGCCTCCAAAAGCAGCATAGATGGTAACAGGGGGAAGTAGGGCTTGGTTCGGCTTCAGAGCCCAGCACCGCCCGACTGATTCCCTTAGTAACTCACTTACTTCAGAGCCCCATCCTGTCTGGTGGCTTTGCTCAATGGTTCACCTGACCTCCTTGGTCTGTAGACACTCTGACAAGCCCCAGCTCCTCTGCTTTAGTTGTGCAACTTTTACCAAATTATTCACCTTTCTACACCCCTGTTTCCACATCCATGAGTTGAAAGCTAGTGGCTGGCAGCATCACACGCAGCTTTAGCTTCCTATTGTCTCAAGGCTTTAATGTCTCTGAAGTCCCCTCCCATCTTACGGCAAGACTACTGCCATATTGTGTGTTTTGGACGTGGTATACGGAGTATAAGGGGGAAGCACTCAGCATACAGGAGTTCTTCTCACACTTCACCTACTGGCATTGTCTGACTTCTCGTGGGATGTTCCACCTTACCCACAGTTCCTTTGGCAAGCGCAGCACAGCACGGCACTCAGGGAACCACCAAATGGAAACATCAGTGTGGCAGGAATCAGGAGAAGGGAAACTGGAGGCAGATGCCTTTATTATTGTTTCCACAGAAAGGAGCTGGCAAGCTACTTAGTAAGTGAATCGTTTGAATAATTTCAAAGGGCCCTAGGGCATAGGGACATCTTGGTATTCTAGTCGGTGTCTCTCACGTGATTGAGGTAGACGTATCAGTAACCTACAGCATGGTAATCCTGTGAAGGGAAGTAGTCTGACATATAGGATTAATGGCTTTCTCAAAAGGGTTAATGTACCAGTTTCTAGCCAAAGTCACAAACAAGCAGAAACAAAAGAACAAATAAAACTCCAACGGGCCCATTAATTAGCTTTCCACAAGCAGAGACTTGTCAGTTCCAGCATGCAAAGTTAACATAGACAGTCAAACATAGCACACATGCTTGTAGCCCCATCATTGGGAAGGTTGGGGAAGGAAGCCCGTGAGTTCAGGGAAGGCTGAGGTGATATTCTTGGTGAGGAAGAAGAGTAAATTTATGTAAAAGCAGGTATTGTGTGTGCCTCAAGATTGGGCATGAATCAATGTTCCTCTCAGGAGTGAGTCTTTTGGCAGGTTCTTAGTTTCCTGTAGCCTATTTTCTCACCCGTGGCCTAGAATAATGCCTTCCAAAATGTCTTCCCAAAGCAGAGTAAAAACTTAAATCCCATAATCTAGAAATCCTCCTCCTGCTATAGTGTCCCTCAGAGGCAGGACCTTCCCTTGGAGTGACCTGAGTGACCATCCATTGCCTGAATGTTTAGAGATTTTACACAAAAGACTTTACCTCCTTAGACCCTTTGCTTTGGCCAGGCATCCCTCTCTAGTCTAGGAATGAGGCCTTGTTTACTCTCATTGTCCCACTAAACCAGTAAGAGGTCCTTAGTCTCTCAAGGATGTTTCCTTAGGCCTACGTGCTTCCAAAACAGAGAGGTCTAATCCTAACAAGTCGGCATTATTAAGTCTCCCTTTAACAACCCACCCCCACTTACCTACATCAACAGCAGTGTTTTCCCCATCTATCCAAAGCATCTCCAACTGGTAGGCTTAGCATACAGTGCGGACCAGGAGTAGAAAAGTCAGGGTAGACAGCCCTTCTTGTCTGGAGGGAAAAACGAATCGTGTTTCTGCCAAAAGATTTGTTTCAGGATTTTAAAAGGATGTATGAAGTTTTCAAGTCATTGCTTAACCTGTTTCATATGTGGTCCCAGTATCAGCTTTGTCCCTGTGACCTTCAAGGGTATAATTTGAGACAGCATGGTAGGAGAGAGATACAGTTTGCTTAGTATTTCCTGGAGCGTGCTTTACTCCAAACAAGACTCAGGTGTTTACTGGGTTTTGTAAGCAGGTGAAGTGGTCTGTTGGGGGAGGTAGGGGGGATGAAAGTTTGTAAAAACACAGTAGAATATAGCATTTAGATTAGAGGTAGTCTTTAGGGCAGAGTGCACCGCATCGCCAAACTCTCTGGGCACTAGACCAAATACATCATTGAATGGGATGTCTTCATCCCAAGTACTGACTTGACCTACTCAAACGGGAGCCAGAGAAACGATGCCAATCAAATTTGTCATTCAGACATCTGCATGCGCACAGTAAGCCTAAGGTCTGCAAGAAGGGATATGCTCAGAGACTCACAGGTAGAGAGTGTCCCCACACTTCACGTTCACTAAAGACCAGCAAAAAAGAAAACCAGAAGAACAGAGATGCAAGAAAGGAAATGGGCTGTTCTGGGTGTGTGGGCCACTGGCTGTTTTCCCAACCACCCAGCAAGCAATGGTGAGAGGATCCAAGCCTCAGATCCTGACTGGGCTACAGGGCAAGAGCAGCCCGGGTTGAAGCCACTTACTGAAACCTTGAAGTAAGAGGACTAGGAAAAGGTTTGGGAGATTGATTGCCTAGCATGCACAAGACCCAGATGTTAATCCTTAGTTTGAAAAAGAGAAAGAAGAAATAGGGAGAAGGAGATGATTGCTGCCCTGTATAGCAGGGCATCTTCTTAAGGAAATCATATTACCGGGTTCATCACGACTCACGACTTCCGTCCACGGTGACTGAACCACGGAGGCCTGTCAGGAGGCAGCAGTTCACCACAGGGAGCCCAGGGCATAGCAACCTTCCTGCTTTAAATGTGGCCAGGAGTGAAAGAGCAATACCACACCCCACAATTCCCCACTGAAAATCCCTCCAGGGACTGAAACGCCCCACTAGATCTCGCATCTCAAAGCTTCCCCCATGTCCCGAGAGCACCAAGTCTCAGGGAACTGCAGATCCAAGACGGAGCAAGCAAGAAGGGAGATGTACAAAAACTTCTGGGGTCTTGGAAATATGTTTTCTTTAAAGTAGAGGTTACATAGGTGTATGAATTTACCAAAATTCATCCAACTTGATACTTAAATGGTGCATTTTTGTAATGTAATAAAGGTTTACAAACACAATAAGTTTTTGCTGTTTTGTAGGTTTTTCTTTCTTTTTTCTTTCTTGTTATTAAAATACAATTCCCCATTCTGTTTCCTTCCCCCCAGCCCCTCCTGTGTTCCCCCATTTACTTTCTTCCTTTCAAATTCATGGTCTTTTCCTCTGTCAGTGTTTGAAACATGCATACACGCGCGCACGCACACACACGCGCGCACACACGTATTGGATAACCAATTCGAGGCCTCATTCCTGGAGAAGAGCATTTCTCCCCCTCTCAGCATCCCTCCATTGTCTATAGGTTTTTGCTTAGAGGTGGGGCCCCATGAGATATCCCCTTTCCCTGTTAGCACATCTTTTGGTGTTGTCCTTGCTCAGGTCTTATGTAGGCAGCCATATTGCTGAGATCTGTCATGGGTGTAGCTTCCCTGTCAAGTCTAGGAGACATAATCTCATATCAGACTTTCTGGTCCTCTGGCTTTTCTGATCTTTCTGCTCCCTTTTCCTCGTTGTTGCCTGAGCCTTAGGTGTAAGTGGCCATTGTCAAGTATCAGTTGGAGCTGTGTACCCCATAATCAATAGCTCTCTGTGTGTTGACCGGTTGTGGTTTATTTTGTAATGGTCTCCATCTGTCATAAAGAGAAGTTTCTTTGATCTGGAGTTGAAGGATAAATGTCTACAATGCTGTTAGATATTGCACTGGCTTACTAAGTGAAGATAGTGGATGCTCCTCAATGATCTAAGATGTCAAAAGCCCCTGGAAATTGTCTAGGTGTCCAGTACCAGGAATGATTGTCTTCCTGCTAAGTGGGCCCTAGGTCTAATTAGACAGTTGTTGATTACTGCCAAGATCTGAGTGCCATTTTTGCACCCTTAGGGATATTTTGTCCTGCTGTGGTCCACAGGTGTTACCACTGGGTAGTAATATTGGTTTCTCCCTCATTTAGCAGCTTTCAAAGCGCCTTCTATTACTATGGAAATAGGTCCTCAAAGAGGGGGATTTGGGGGGGCAGCTCTGTCTCAGATTCTTCAGGTCCTATGTCCAGACTGCATGGTGTCTTCACCAAGGCAGTGTGAGTGATATGAAGAAGGAAATGGTAAAAATGAGGGATGGCTTTAATTGGGTGGAGGACAGGAAGATCAATACAGAAGGAGAGGGATGCAGGATGGGAAAAGTAATACCAAGGATGTTCAAAAAGGCCATAAGGAATTATATTACTTTTTATTTATTCAAAATTACATACAATATATAGTATATATAAACATATATAGTTAAATGAAGTAAAGTCACTAGGGCTGACAATGCTCCTAGCAAGAGTTGTAGAATTTCTAACAAAAACCCCGGTACCAGACATGAGAAACCCCTTTCAAGTTGTTCATCCAAGGAATCTAAGAGACTTTCAAAACCATATAAGCTATTGCTATGCCCTTGGTGGCCTTCCAGAGGAAATCATCTTCTTTAAGCAAAATTCCCAAGTTGAAGTATTCTTTTCAAAAAGCATGATTGGCCATAAGATTACTTTTAAATAGCTGAATTTCTTTATGGGAAACAATAACAATGAATAGTTTTCATGAAATAATAGTCAAGTATGGTTGACTGTGGAGGTGTGCTCTGAAGGACATATTCCTAAGTGATTTGATAGTAGTGGGGACATCACAGTCTCCTTAGCCAAGCAAATATGGCTACAGTGTCACTAGACACTTTAATCTTGGACTAACACCTTGTAAATTCCACAACTGCACTTGAGCAAAATAAGGGAAAGTGTGACTTAGGAAAGCAAACGTCAAAAATTCAACACTTTGCCGGGCAGTGGTGGCGCACACCTTTAATTCCAGCACTTGGGAGGGAGAGGGAGGTGGACCTCTGCAAATTCAAGGCCAGCCTGGTCTACAAAAGCTAGTTCTAGGACAGGCTCCAAAGCTACAGAGAAACCCTGTCTCAAAAAGTTTAAAAAAAAATTTCAACGCTTCTATTGATGTCATGTTTCTCTCATTTCTGGCCAGGTTAGAGAAGAAGTAGGTGATGTCACCATTCTCATTAATAATGCAGGTGTTGTAACAGGGAAGCTCTTCCTTGATATTCCAGACCACATGGTGGAAAGATCATTTCTTGTCAATGCCATCTCTCATTTCTGGGTAAGTCTCTCGTTTTCGTTTTTGTTGTTGTTGTTGTTTGTTTTTGTTTTTGTTTTGTTTTTTTGTTTTAGTGAGTTTAAAATTCCCAAGCAATGGTTCAGTCATTCGTCTGTAAATACAACATTTGGTTGTTTCATATTGAAGAAGGTGGTGGAAGCCTCATCCTCCCCAGGCTCATCTACCTAGCCTAGATTAGTTTTTCCTGGTCTTGCCCTATTCCAAATTCTCAGGGACATCTCTAACTGCCTTTGACAATAAAAATGTTCTCTATCTGCTTCCTAATATGGTAACCACTTGAAACACAATTGATGGAAATGAAGAATTAAACCCTTAAATTCATGCCCTTTGATAATAATATATAATTTATAACAATTAATGTACATTTAATTAATGCCTTGGATGGTGCCGCTCTGCAGAGAGGGTAAGAGACAGAAGAAAGCTGGGATTACCAAAGTCCTTTCTACTGAGGGGGATTACACTTGTTATAATACAAAAGTAATTACCAGTAACTGGTGGTGCATGCAAGATGCAGGATGTTCAAGTAACCGAAGCCATGGCTATTGACAATATGTCTTGCAAGGGAGAGCAGGGCCTCAATCATTCTTGCCTCTGAGAGACCTGGGAATGGATTCGTTTCAAGTCTCCTAATTCCTATTTATTGCCACTCAAAATTTTTGCAATTTTTATAGTCTTAATAACATTTGTCTTTTCTTTGGTCACCAGGAAGTGGTATGAAATGACACTGGAGCCTGCAAATTTATTTCAGTTGATAGTAACAAAACAGCTAACACGGTGCTTACATACTTTAGAGTTCCCATAAACATTTCCACAAGCTGTTGGCTTCCTTACCTGCATCGGTATCCTAAGCTCTTACCTTGGTTGATGGTCAATACCATGTTGGTGGGTGGAACTGGGATCCACACACTCCCAGTAACATCAGGGACCGAGAAACCACCCTGGATTCCCTTCTTCTCTTTGACACTGCCTTGCCTGTCATATAACTCATGCTCAAGGACAAGTCTCTCCACCCTCTATGCCAGCTGTCCAAGCCATCTCTTCCCTTTACTGACAGATTACCACAGTTTCCCATCTCCAGCACCGGTGCCTTCTAACTTATCTTCATATGGAAGCAAGTTGGTATTTCGGCTGTATTAATCAAACAATCTCATACAACACATAACTCAAACAGCCCTCGTTCAGAAGGCACCAAACACATTGAGAACGGAGTACACTTCCATAGCATAGATTGTAAACCCCAGCAAGACATGGTAATGGCCTCTTATCTCCCTCCCAATTCTCACTTTCATTTTCTGCTCATGTTCCATTAACTCCTGAAATCCTGACTAAAGCTTAGTCACACTCTCCTCAGGGGGTCTTGGCACGAGCTGTTCTCTCTGGCAAGATTCTTCTTTCTCCTGACTTGCATCCTTCTGGCCTCCTGTAGTCATTGATACTGTACTTTTATATTGTGTGCAAGTCCAGTTGTGGCCTTAACTGGGTCACACAATTAACAATGAAAGGAATTGATAAACACAATAAGCTGCTGTGATGTGTATCATCAAATTTAGATGTGATTCTGAGCAACCAACAGAACCAGGGAATCCACTTCCATCCAAAACTAGGAAGAGTCATCACTCATTCCTAAAATTTGAGAGGCTCACTATTTGGTGTATTTCTCCCTTGCCATGGATTCATCTGCTCCAAAGCTTGATGGCCAAGCTCTCTATAGATCTCTCCAAATGCTGTGCCCACAGCACTGTGAGAGAGAGATTTTTTTTCTCAATTCGTTTAAGATTCCTGGTCTGTCAAAAACTGTCTTCACTTGTTACTCAGAAATATGTTTCACTGGATTGTGGTAGCACCATAAAAAGAATTCACAGAGAATTTCACTCTATCTTGCAAGTAGTTACAACTGCATAAATAGAGGATTATAAGTAAACCAAGAAAGCAACATTTAACTCACATTATAAACTCGTTCAAAAGTCTCCTTATATAAAAAATAGTATTGTAATAATTTTAAAGAAATAAATCAAGAATAAAGGGAAAGTGCTTTTTCACACATCTTCCAATATACTCAACAGAGAATAAAATATTAATTACCCCTCACTAGTTCCATACTCTACCTGTTTACAGTCTGTCCATATCTACAGAGTCAATCAATCATTAACTGAAATAATTTGAAATAGGATATTGTATCTGGAGTGAACATGTAAAAACACTTGCTTGCTATTATTACATAAGCAGTAAAGTATAAAAATAATATTTTACATTGAGTTATGTGTTAAAGTAACAAACATTTAAGATTTGCAGAAGAATGATCATGGAGTATACATAAGCACTATATCATACTATATAAGAAAAACTGTATAGCCTTGAATTTTGATATCAATTGGAATCTGGGAATCAACATTCCTCCAAGACCTGGTCAGACTCTACTTCTCCATAACCAGATGTCTAAGTTAAATTCTAAGCAGTATAACTATAAAGCCCCATGCCTATCTTTCATTGTAGCATCAACAACTAATCTCATGATTCCTTCAGAAGATAAGGTATACACAACACTGAACTCACCATCTCAATTCATTGTTCTTTTTAAAAAGTGAAAACTGTGCTTGGTGGCTCAATACTTGTTTACTATTGGTCTGGGGTGTCCATCAGAGAAGGCTGCCCAGACATGGGTTTAAGCCAATAGAAAGTCTTTATCAGCTGGCAGGCAACCACACTGGATGTTCAGGATCTCAGTGTAGCCCTGAGTCTTTCTCAGGATGAACTTGAAAGGACAAAAACCATGTTCTGGGTTGACATACTTCAGTAACAAGAACAGTTATGAAGAAGCAGAACTACAGAATCTCAAAAGCAAGATTACATACACACAAAACACACACACACACGTACCCCATGCACATATATAAGCAGACACAAAAATTCTTCACAAAGTTTTTTTAAATTCTTTTTTAATGATTTAATGACAAATGAACACTTCTCTGTTCTTTTTCTTTCCTTTACTCATACCCACAGAAGAGTATGAATTATTTATTTCTAGGATCAATTCATCTTCAGAACATCCTTTAAAAAGCCTCCATCAATATGGTATGGGTACAGTCCTAGGAGGCCTCTCACATGGCAGTCCCTTCTTACATATAGTTCTGCTTTTTAGTTTTTGTTAATATTGTTCAACCACAGTTTGAATATATTATATGGAAAATTAAAGACATAGAGTTCTTGGGCTTCAAATTATGTGCTATCCTGAGTGGCACGGTGAAATCTTAGACATATCATTCCAACCCAAGGAGTCATTTCTTTGTCAACATATCCACAATACATGCCTCCTATCCATCAATCACTTGGTCACCATCTCAAAGCTGACTGTTAGGGTGCCACTCAGCATGTGCTCAAAGAGCTCTTAATTTATTGAATAATGGCCTCAAAGTACAAGGTTAGTGATGTTGTCAATTTTTATATATCAAGGAGAAGACAAAGTATATTCTTCAGTAAAGAAAAAACCATATGTTAAAGTTGCTAATATGCATAATACGTTAAGATATTTTGAGCAAAGAGAGATCATACTGATGTAACTGTCACAGTATATTGTTATAATTGTTCTGGCTTATTATTAGTCA
Organism: Bramus lutescens; assembly: GCA_001685075.1. Classification (NCBI taxonomy): domain Eukaryota; kingdom Metazoa; phylum Chordata; class Mammalia; order Rodentia; family Cricetidae; genus Bramus; species Bramus lutescens. The sequence continues at coordinate 541,994 of LOEQ01000433.1, read as the reverse complement.
CTCTTGCTTGTCTACTTGCTTAATTTATAAATTAAAATTACCATAGGCATGTAAATATGCACAGGAAAATATATCCCACAAATACTTAATACTCTCCAAGGCTCTGGCATTAACAGCTGTCTTGAAATGCGGCCTTGTGGATAAGGGGTGAGGGCTCCTATAAATACCCAACCTTTTTATCTTCCATTAAGAAGACAGAAAAATAGCAGCAAGTCCAACCCCAGCACAAAGTAAAACTCTGAAAATGGTTAAACCTTTGCAGGTGACATTTGTCCTTACCAGTGTTTGGCTGTTTGGCACTGCTATAGTTAAAACCTTTGCTCATACCTGGAACCCTCCATGCATGTGGTTTCACCTCCAAGGGGCACTGACCCACACCTTTGTAGTGAAAGGGGAGCGTGGGCTGCTTTTCATCCTGCCCGGCTCCCTCACAGCTAGCTTATACCCTGAAATAACAACACACAAATTGTATTCATTTAAGCACTGCCTGGCCCAT
>LOEQ01000433.1:522147-538625 GCA_001685075.1 Bramus lutescens | reverse complement strand
TTGCTGCTACTGCTGAATCAGGAAAACCTCTCTTAAGAGAGCCACAGCATGCCACCAGTAAGCAAATCCCCACGTAGGGGGTGAGGGGTGTGGTTAAACTTTGTTTTTTAGTGTCTAGAATTCATTTGCAAGCCTTCTCAGGTTTCAAGTGGATTTTAGGTCACCACGTTGGTGCCAATTTGTAGGAGGAGGCTGCTTGTTCATTCTGGCCAACCAGAAACAAAATAACCAAACAGAAACTGTATTAATGAAATCACTGCTTGGCCCATTAGCTCTAGCTTCTAATTGGCTAACTCTTACATATTAATTTAACCCATTTCTCTTAATCTGTGTATCGCCACATGGCAGTGGCTTTACTGGGTAAAGTTCCATCTGGCTCTGGTGGGGCTACATGGTTTTTCTCTGACTCCACCCTTCTTTCTCCCAGCATTCAGTCAAGTCCTCCCTGCTTAGCTCTGTTCTGCCCTGTCCTGCTCTGCTATAGGCTCAAAGCAGTTCTTTATTCATTAATGGTAATCACAGCATATAGAGAGAAATCCCACATCAAAGGTCAGTGGAACGATATGAAGCCAAGATGCTGGCTTTGGTCTAGTGGCTTCTCTCTGTTAGGTGAGAACACAGGGAAGCCTCTTGGAAACTCAGTGTGGAAGGATGACATTGGTAAACTCCTATGCCTCCTAGAAACAGTGCTGCATGATAGAACAAGTGATGTCAGGATTTCACTGGGCTCCTTTAAGAGTGAGCCAGCTAAAGATGGAGCTGAAAAAATGGTGACATGAGAAACTTGGACTTACATAGTGATGACGAAAGGGGGCAGAAACAAGATCCCTGAACTCTTACCTGGTATTGATCTTCATGGGAATGTATTAGGAAAGTTCCTTGTGGGCTGGAGAGAAGACTGCTCAATGGTTAAAAGCTCTTGGCGCTCCTGCAGGAGATCTAGGGTCAATTCACAGCACCCACATCAGGTAGCCTATTCCATAGGATCCCACACCCATTTATGCCCTCTGTGGGTAGCTTCATGCAGGTGGTGCACACACACACACACACACACACACACACACATACTCACACTGTGCTGATTAGTTATCGTCAACTTGACACAACCTAGACATATCTGGGAAGAGGAAACTTCAATAGAGACAATGCCTCCATCAAGTTGGCCTGTGGACAAGTCTGCGGATCATTTCCTTGAACAACCCACTGTGAATGACAAGTGCCACACCTAAGCAAGCCACCCTGGGTTATATAAGAAAGCAGGACGAGTGAACTATGGGAAACAAGCCAGTAAGCCACAATCATTCATGGCCTCTGCATGGGGTTCAGCCTCCAGGATCCTGCCTTGAGTTCCTGCCCTTTCCCCCTTTCATAAAGACTACAGACTATAAGAGTCAGAATCCACCACTATGTAAGAGTAGCATAGTGTTTATCAGAGCAATAGGAAGTAAATGAGGTTATACATGTGCATGCATGCATACATACATGCTTTTTAAAAATCTTTTTAAAGAAAACATCCCAGTATGCTACAAGTCATGCCATTCATTATCTCTGCCTTATTACCACAATTTTTATATTTATGAATGGAGTCTAGGGGAAAAAAAGAGCCTGTTATTGGAGATGGGCAAAGAACATGAAACTTCCCTGAGAGAATATGTGAGGAATGAGAGTAAGAGAAGGAAAAGGGCATTTGTGACATGGAGACATTGCTTAAAGATAATTACCAAAACACACCAAATGAAGGTTACCAACACATACTGTGCTGGTCCTGGTAGCTCCAGAGAAGCTCACACTCCAATCATCTTCCTCTAGTAATTGCTCCCATTTCTGCTACTTCCTGAACATGAAGGCAAATTGCATTGATAGTAAAGTCTGGAAGGTAAGTGTGATTGATTTTAATGCAAATTGTCAAAATTATATAAAGAACTCTGAGTGCTTAAAAATTGCTACAATTTATAGGAACCCAACAAGTGTTGGGTTAGTTTAACCAAAAGCTCATTTGGTTAAATTAGTAAGGTATACTTCAAAAGAAAAAGAAAACATGCACTATTTATTATATCTGAATGCATAATAAACTCTAATTCCCTCAGTAACAGTGACTCTATGCTTCCTACTTTTGTGCTGCCATGGAATTTAACGCGCCGTGAGTATTAGATAAAAATTCAATGAGTGAATTAATAAGTTCATCAAATGCTTACAGAATACTGAAAATAATCAACTAATGTGTTTATATTTCCCAGACTTGTAAGGCCTTTCTTCCTGCCATGATTAAAGCTAACCATGGTCACCTGGTCTGCGTTTCAAGCATAGCAGGACTAGTGGGTACTAATATGCTCTCAGGTGCGTATTTCCATTTACCACACATTCTTCCACTGTCCTGGGAACCCCGTGGGCCCTTCCAGAATGCAGAGAAGCTCTTCCTGCCCCAAACAGAACTCCTGAAACATTCAACCCTACTAAGAAGGCCAGGGACACTCCTTCCCATTCATGTGCCTTTGAAAAACACATAAACTGTTATGTATGTATGTATGTGTGTGTGTGTGTGTATGCATGCACGCATGAGCGTGTGTGCACACACACGCCTATTGGTTCATTGGTATTCTTGGCTTAAGAGAAACTGAAAAGATTTCAGTGTTTTTATTGGCCACACTAGGCATGGAGTTACTCTGTCTTCATTAACAATCCAGAAAAGAAGAAAAGGTTTATTTTTAAATAATTATGAAAATTTTCCAAGCTGTATCATTTTATTTCAGATTATTCTTCAAGCAAATTTGCAGCCTTTGGCTTGGCTGAGTCACTCTTCCTTGAATTAACTATGCTACAAAAATCTAAAGTTAAAAGCACCATCGTTTGCCCATATTTCATCAAAACTGGAATGTTTGAAGGTTGTGAAACCAAGTAAGTGTGCTCTTTCAGCAATCCTTACTTTTCCATAATTTTAAGATATAACAGAAGTTGGCAGTGAGAAATTACTAAGATTGCTTTGTTTTATTTATAAAATAATTCTCTTCCTATATAAAATATTAAATTGTAGATGTCCCCAAATAAAACTGTTTTGAAAGGATTGTTCCCATAGACAGGAAATGTTGCAAGGTGATTTTTATATGAAGATAAGATCTATCTAGAATAACTTGAACTAGAATGCTAATGCAGCGTGAAGACTTTTGCACAGGGAGCAGTGAACTACAATAACATTTATGTGAGAACCGTGTGGCTATTGTCGTTGTTAGGAAATGTGCTGACATGATCCATAGTAAGAGAGTCATCTGTGCTTCGAGAAAGACAGAGAGCCAAAAGACCATGAGGATATTCTGAGTCCACAGAGGCTATGAAATTAAGTGAAAAATTCCAGAAAAGGAGATAAAGTGTTTGAATGTACAGGGGCAGGGGGAGTTTCAACCTAAAGGTTTGTTTATTAAGCTGATGAAAGCCATAAGTATAATCATTTCAAATTTCTATGGCTTGATCAAAGAACATACCAGGGTTGAGAAGACTGTTTAAAGAATTTTTTCCAAAATCCCGTAATAACCCCGCTAGGCCATGACATTAGTGGTGCCATACCATACCAGTCTCTACGCGGTAGCCTCTTCAGTGGGCATGGTAACTAAGCAACAAGTCTCACCTTTCCTCAGTCCCTGCGAGAGAAGAGCTGTTCTCCACAGGCTACTAGCAGGCAGTCCTTGTCAAACGTACCTTCACAGCTCTGTACAGTAGACACCATCCACAAACTACGCCGAATGAGTAGCCTCATCCAGACAGGGCTTGTTCCTCTGACACCAACTGTCTTGAGTGTGGAAGCTCTGGAGAGGTCTTTGACAAGGAGGGCAGCTCCTGTTTCTAGAGTGGCAGCTTGTTCCAGAGCCCCAATATCCTTAGCTGTTGGGCATTAGCTCCCATATCTTCAAGTCTCCTTCAGATTTTAGGTAGACTTACCAGAGAGATGATCTTGGTAGATCTTGTCTTCCCGAGCTCTGGGTTATGGAAAACCCATACAGAATGGTGACCCCAACTGTCACCTCCAGTTCCTTCCACCCTCCTCCAGAATTGAACAGAATTAGTCAGGAAAAAGTAAGGACCCTCATGCTGCGCTCTGTAGCAGAGGTTCTACCAAGTGAAGACCAAAGCCAATCTCAAAAAAAGTCATCTTTTTTCCTTTGGACCTGGCTTCCGTTAGACAGGACAACAGATTAGAATATTTTTTTAAGAATAGCATAACCACTTAACCACTTAGCAACTTTTGAAACTGGGCGTGTTATGATAACAGCAGACCAACCAGAAAGTTCACTCGCACATCAGTGAAGAAGCTAGGACAAGCATGCTGGCTGGAGCTGGGAAGAGAAGAACTTCCTGCGTGAGAATGGAGAAGAGAGCTCAGATCCCTACCACCCACCTACACGGCCAGAGTGACAGCAGGGACCTGCAACTCCAGTGTCAGATGGTAAAACACTGGATCCTGGGGACTTGCTAGCCAGCCAGCCAGCCTGCCTGAAATAGCAAGCCCCAGGTTCAGTGAGAAATCACATCTCAGAAGAATACTAAGACTGAAAGCCAATTGAGAAGGACATCCTGGTGTCAACCTTTGGCTTCCACATGCTCTCATGTTTACACGCATGCACGCATGCACGCACACACATACACATGCACAAACACACACACGTACACACATGTACACACACGCACACATGCATATACACTCAAGATTTTTGGTTCAAACCACAGTCACCAGTGACAGTTGACAGCTAGGAAAACTTTGTTATACCTGAAATTACTTTCTCTGAAAATGACATCAAAATCACACATTGACAGCATTCAGTCAGAAGAGATAGACTTCCCTGAACTAACCAATAAAGCCATTAAACAAATACACAAACATGTACAACAGGCCCTACAGGAGAGTACTGTCCAGTGCTGTTGACGTATCTGGAGTGTTGTTGCATTTATTTGTTTATTTTGGGAATAATCCCATGATATAGTTCATGTCAGCCACAACTAGTTGTGCAGCCTGTAGTTTTAGAAACTGTTCAAAATCAATCTGGAGTAGCAGACCCACAGACATCTTTATTAGATGCTATAGATAGAGAAATCACAAAAACAAGGAGCCCTCGTTTTGAAAATCTTTATGGCACCGAACTTTCTGAAATTATTGTCTAGCAGCTTCAGAAGGAACACCACCAAGTGTCGTTTATAAAGAATGGCAAAATTCGGGTTCCAGAGTGACATCATCCGGAACTTGAATTTGGCGCCACTGTGGTCAGCTCCTGACTTTGTTAAGGATGTCTGAAGTGTTAGAAGGCAGGTCATCCCGACCCAGTCCTGCTCGTTTATCCCTCTGAGGACCATGTAGGGGGCAACTAGGAGAAAAACACCAGAAATTTTGGGAATCTGGACAGAATTGGGAATAGCAAGTAAATCACCCTCCTAATGCGTTTGAAAAAGCTGGCTTGGCATTAAGATTTCAAGAGACTGTCACAGCATGAAAGGCAGCAAGTATAATGATTACAATGTATTAGCCATAGTGGCCTCTTTTCTCAAGACAGTTTAAACACATGGGAGACTCCACCCTCCAGAAGAGCTGAGTGTAGTTAGGTGACAAGGTGTCTCTGGGGACTGCCGTTCCAAGCACCAGATAGGAAGCTAAAAATTAAAATCCTGGTAGTGTGTAAAATGAGTATTAAAAAAAAACAGTGTATTTTCATCAACTGTTTACCCAAGATGACTCAACAATTACAGGTCACTCTTCAACTAAAATTAAGGTGTTATTTTAGAGTAGTTTGCTAAACCAGACTGGTTCCTAGATAAAGTAATCATCATGTTATCATGGAACCAATAAATGGATCTTTTAAACAAAGTGAAGGCAAGCTGTCCATTTGATTCCAAATATTGGAATATTGTCTTCATATCTCAAATTCTTTATTATTATAAGTAAGGTTTAGTCATGATAGTAAGCTTCATTAGAAATTTTCTGAAAACCTCAGTGAGCTCCAAGAAAGATAAGCACTTGGTGTTCCACACACAGATATGGCCTAGCCAAAGTACTGAAAAACGAAACAAAAGATAACCTGATACACAGCAAGAAGAAAAGCGTTTCTCCGTAAGAAAGCCATCTGAAATTCAAGTGACAGCTGAACTTCCAGCAGAAACAATGAAAAGCACAAAAGATTTCAGATGACACAGTCAGAAACCTAAAAGAGAAATCAACCAAGGATCTTTTCCAGCAAAACCATGTTGCAAAAATGAAGACCACTAAAAACAGAGTCCATCCTCCACCCTACAAGAAACAGAAGAGGAAGTTCTCTAAGGATCAGCAGGTGACAGCAGAGAACAAGCAGATTCACATGAGAAGACCATCAAAATTCATCAGAGTAGATAACTGTGGTAAAGAGCAATAGAGATGTGTATCTTTTTCCTTCCTTGAGCTAATTATGAATACATTATCATAAACAACATGAACACAATAGTATTATTGCAAATCCAAATGAGATGAGTGGGAAGACAGCAACATCAGACTTCGAAAATGAAAGCAGGTAGGAAGGGCCAGCATGGAGGGACTCTGGAATACGTGCCAGGATTCCTTTGTCCCTTCACCTTCTTCAAAACACAGAACTTATAAAGTAATAACCACAATGTTGCAATTGATATGCACAGTTATATGCTAAAGTATTTCTCTAATAATATTATTGTAGCATAAAGGAAGAAAAAGTAATATAGCTATGTAGGAGCAAAATTTCTGTATAACACCAAAATTAAGGGGATATATACCAAAAAATGGATTCTGCTAAATACCTCAGAAAAACTGAATAGCAAATAACTTCAGAAATAAAATTTTAAGATAAATAAAATAAATGAATAAAATAAAATTAAAAGATGTCCTTGATAACAAAAGACCCCAATCAAGCAGGAATAGATACTGACAGTCACTCTGTTCAACAAAAACAGAGTGCACACTTGTGCTGAGTGTAAACAATTGAGTGTACACTTGTGCTGAACATGCCTCAGACCCAGTAGGAAGCATCTTCCTGGCTGTAAAGTACTGCCAACAAAAAAATTAAAAGAATAAAGTCATATGAAGTATACTGTCTAGCTAAAATTGAATAAAATTATAAATCAAAACAAAAGATAACTTGAGAAATTTCCAAATATGTTGAAATACACATACAAACTTTTATGAGGTTCAGCTATTCGGGAACATTTATAATTGTAAGTGGCTATATAAAAATATTGGGTTAATAGCTTCATCTTCTACCTTCAGAAACTGTATTAACTGAGATCACAATGAATCCAATGCAAACAGAACTCTTAAATCTCACTATAGGAATAGACTGGAGTAGAAAATTAGAGAAAAGCGATTCATTCAGAAGCTGGTTCATTGAAAAGATTACTAAAATCAATGAACCTCTGGCTATGATAGCAATGGGAGCCAAGAGAAGGCTCGCTCAGGCTGGAAGCAAGAGCTAAGTGAGAATGCTATCACTGCCATTCCAAATGGGAAAGAGAGAACGCCATCATTGCCAAACCAGATGGGAAAGGATCATAAGGAAAAGTATGAGAACTCCCACACCCAAGCCAGATGTCACTGATGCAAGGGCAAACTACCTGGCAGAACTGACTTGAGGGAAATACTGAATTAGTAACCTAGAAGGTTCACAAATGCCAACAGCCAGTCAAGATGACCTCCTGGGGGACTTATACCAAGCATCGGACGAATTAAACACCCGAATTCTGAACACTCTTACTGAAATCAGACAGAAACCAGACATTTTACAGCTCACTCACCAAATGAAATATTACCCTGATGCCAAAGTCAGACAAAACACCTAAAGAACATAAAATTAAAGATCATAAAATAAAGAATATAAAATTAAAGATCAACACCTCCTACAAACAAAACAAAAAGTCCTGAATAAGAGATCATTGAATGATAGACATGTACTGTAATCAGATGGGATTTATCCTCAGGATGCCAGGTTGAGGCCATATTTCAGATAATTTCACATAATGCATCATATCAATAGCGAAGAGGCAAAAGCTGCATGATCATCTCAGTATCACAGGAAAGGCATCCACAAGATCCAGCCCCTTCTGTGACAGCACACAAGAGTGAAAAGCTCTCAAGAAACAAGAAATAAAAGGGAACCACTTCAACCGGAGGCGTGCACCTGTGAAGAAGTCACAGGTTGCCTTGTGTCCAGTGCCAAAAGCATTGCTTTGCCCCTAAGATCAAGAATAAACCAGGGAATGCATAGCATGGTGCGGTGGCACAGTGCTTAGCTGTCATGTGCAGCGTCCTATGTTCCAACTCCAGCACAAAAAAATAAAGGACAGAAAGCAAAGCAAGTGTGTGCATACTCAAGAGATCACATGAAATAAAAGACCAAGAAGTGGAAAGGGAGAAGAAAACCTGTTCTGAGATGACATGATATCATGTGTAGAAAATACTAAGACATACACAGGCACACACATGTTGAAGTGCAAACACACACACATATACATTTGCAAATATCATGCATAAAACTACTATGTCTAGGAAGTGAATTGGGCAAGATCAATATGCAAAATCAACACAAAAATCAGTTGCCTTTTTATATATTTGTAATGAACAAGTCCAAAGTGAAATCAGTAAAAAACAATCCCATTTATAATAGCATAAATGTAGTAAAATACATAGAACAGGCTTACAGAAAGTAATCAATTACACTGTTTTTAAAATACTTTTTTAAAAAACATCTATGACTGAGATGAAAGCAAACAAAATCAACTCTATTTTCATAGATGGAAAGACAGTACTGTTAAGATTCTATTTCTCCTAGATTCAATGCAATTTCTAGAGGAAACTCAAAAGGCCCCACCCACCCTTGGATGAAGAGCAATAGGCAACCAACCTATGACTGCTGTGAGAGAGTAATCAGCTCCTTGAGATGTTCTCCCATACAGAATGGTCAGCCCTAAACCTGTGTACATACAGATATCACTAATAGATTGGTAGATTCCAAATACATACATGTAAGTATATGTATATGTGCATATATTATTGTTACATGTATATATATATACATATAACAATGGTAATTACTGGAGAGGTCATGAACTTGAGAGGAGGCTATTGGAGGTTTACAGAGAGGTGAGGAAAGATAAAAACGATGTAAATACAGTACCCATATATGAAACACTAAAAAATAAAGAGCTCAGACTTATTTCTTTCTTGGAATTGCCAAGGTGTTGCTAAAACGTATCTGGAGATGCAAAGGACTAGAAAGGTTGACTGAACCTAAGCTACCCTGAATAGGCAGAAGGAAGATAAACGAAATCCCTGTTTCCAATTTCAAGCTCAGTAGAAGCTCAGAAGCACACAGCGCATGCTCGGACAGGGCAGACTCACAAATCAACAGGATAGACTTGATGGTCAAAAACCGCTTTACATTGAGCCCCCATTAAATTTCAATAAGGGTGGCAAGACAATTCAGTAAAAGCAAGAGTGCTTTGATGGTGACATGGTTCAGCCATGAAAGGTTAGGCTCACAACCAAAATATCAAAAATAGCAGTTTGTTTACAACAAAGAGTGCAGGGACAACTGGAAAAAATAAAATAAAAAGCAAGGTTGCGGTTCAGAACCCCATCACACAAAAGTTGACGGAAGATGCGTGAAAAGTTAAATCACAAACCTCTTTCATAAATGGAAACTGAATTTTTACGGCCTTGGCTTACATGGTGATCTACCGGCCATGACACCAAAAAGTACAAATAGCCACAGAAAACAAACAGATCCATCGAATTTTAAGGGTTGGTGCTGCAGAGGTAATCGTTAAATGAATTCAGACTCTGTGGAGTTTTGTCATTCATGTATCTTAGATTTTACATGAATACGTAAAACCGTGTGTGTGCGTGCACATGTGTGCGTTCATACATACGTGTGGGGGAGGGAGCACACGCACCTGTGTGTGTTTGATCTGAAAGGAGAAGTGAGTCTGTCTAAAGAGAGGAAGTTGAAAATGGGAGGGAAACGGCAGAGAAAGAGCAGGGGTGACATAGTGGAGGAGGAATGTACTCCAGGTACATTATCTGCTTGTCTGAAAATGTCCTCATGAAGCCCGGTATCACATACAATTAATATACACCAGTTTAAAAACTTACTGGAAACAAAAAAAAACTTCTTTGCTTCAAAGGACATCAATAAAGTAAAACAAACAACTAAAAAGAATGAGGGGAAAATGATAAACCCTATAGCTTATTAAGGCCTTCTCTCTAAACTACATAAAGTTTAGTAACAAATTAGTAAAAAGAAAAGTGGCCCAAATTTTACAATTGGAAAGTCTCAATAAACATTTCCCCATGTGTGGGTAGTGACAAATACCCAGTATGCCTTTGCCATCTGTCTCAGGGTTTCTGCTGCTGTGATTAAACTCCATGGCCATAAGCAACTTGGGGAAGGAAGTTCTCTTAACATCCACGTCCCTGGGAGTGGTACCACCAAGAGTGAGCTTAGCCCTCCCCTACCAATCATCATCAAGAAAATTTACCACAGGCTTGCCCACAGGCCAATTCGGTGGAGGCATTTTCTCAACTAAAGTTTCTTTTCCCCCAAATGATTCTGGTTTGTTTCAAGTTGCCATAAAGCTAGCTAGCACAATATCTTAACTATTTTATTTCTGACATAAATTTAAAGCAATATCAGTAAGAACTGATAATAAAGTGAGCAAATATTTTCTTAAATTTTAGATTCACCTATTTTGTTTTGTGTATGAGTGTTTTTGCTTGCATGTATGTACATCATGTGTAAGTTACTCTGGTGTCTGAAGGGGTCAGAAGAGGGCATCAGAACCCCTGGCACTGAAGCTACACAGGTCTGTGAACTACAATGTGAGTGCCAGGAACAGAACCAGTTCCTCTGCAAGAGCAGTAAGTGTTCTTAACCTCGGAAATACTCGCTAGCAAGTATATACTTTTAATGCCAGCTTGTCGAGGTCACACAAGGAATATAAATGCCAGGAAATTGCAAAATGGTAGCGACTAAAAGCTATGATGTTAAACAATGGATTATATGAGCTTGGCGTACCTACGTACATAAAAGTACAAAAGACGTCTCCAGCCAGAAGAAAAGAAAATTCCTTAGTCCTAAAGCGACCCTCAAAGGATAAGATGAAACTGGTCTATAGAGCTTATATCTAAATGTGTTAAGCTGCTTAAAGAGGAGCACCAGGGACTTTTAAGAGTTGTCAAAATCCAGTCATGGAAAACTGATTGCTTTCTAAAACCCAGCTGAGAGAAACAGTGTCTGAATGCTTATGGTTCAAGTGATTGGAAAAATATAAAAACATGAAATATGAAAGAAATATAGGATCTTTGATTTCAGTCTAGTCTACCACTTCCTATGGCTTCCATAAGTCATTTCTCTTAACAATGTAACAATCGTCTGTCTAAAATGATATATTTATTACTCATGCTCAAGTGATTATTTTGGTAAATGATTTTTGCAATTTTACTTTTAATAATATACAGTTTTGTGTCTATGATAATTCTGTATGTTTGTGAGGAAGGAAATGAAAAAGTGATACAAAACTCTAAAAGTAATTACATGATTTTTTACATTGTGTATGTGTGCATGAGTGTGTGTTGTTTGTGCATGTTTCTTCAAGGGTGGGTACACATGTATGTACACGTGTCCATGGAAGCCTACAGTTGATGTAAGGAATCATCATGACCACACTTCCATCTTATCACTGAGGCAGGCTCTCTGAATCCAACCCAAAGCTCGCTGCTCTGACTAGTCTGTAAACCTGCTTGATCCCATCTCAAACTCCTGAGGCTGGCATGACTAGTGGCCTTCCAAGCCTCCCTTGCCTTAATGCGAGTTCTGGACATCAAACTCTGAGCCTCAAGTTATTGAAGCGAGGACTTGAATTACTGAACCATCTCCCATCTGTAATTTCATCTTTATATTCAGAGCATAAAGCAGAAAAGAAGTAAGGACTGGGTGTTCATATGAGGCAGTAGTGTTGGCCATGAGAGAAAACACAAGGTAACCCCAAGTATTTCCTCATCTTTTTACTGTTTGCAGGCATTGTTTCTATTGTAATTCAGTGTCTGAAATCAGCCCTCAATACTGATCGCCACAGGAAAGGTCACTCCGCTGACTACACCTCTGCCTTCTCTTTCCAGGTATCCATTTCTATTACCTCTACTGGATCAGGAGTATGTGGCTCAAAAAATCTTCACTGCTATTTTAGAGGAACAAGTTTACCTCCTCATACCCAAGTTTGCATATTTTGCATTATTTCTCAAACAGTAAGTTAATGAAGACCTAATCAACCTTTGGGTTGATTGTGAACACGTTGTCTGATCATTGCTACTTTCTCTATCTACAAGGTAGCTTCACTGTTATTTAGCATGATGACAAAGAATTTTACTACTACAAGGGACAAGTTATTGGACTATTGTGAACTATGTCTTTGTTAGTTCAGGTTTTAACTAAATTAAGGAATTGTTTAGGCCTTTCAAGAGCACACTATATTTGTTCTTACACAGAACCAAACTCCACACAGATTCTGAAGTAGGTGACATTGGGGGAAGTTTTAAGGTTGTTTTCTGTTGCTTTGTTCTGGTGGTGGTGGTGGTGGTGTGTGTGTGTTTCTTTATTCACTTACTTGGGTTCTTTGAGATAATATCACACTGCATATTCCAGGCTTTCAATACCCTTCCCTCAACTTCCCTGATTACTGTATACAACATGACATTCAATTATTTATTGTTGTTTTTATATCTATTTTGTTCAATTAATTTAGTTTATGTGGTATAGAGTTATACTTTGCAGCAATGGACAAAAATCCTGATTTTTTTTCCCCTGGGAAAAAGGGAAAAAGCTGAGGTATTTGGTAATTTCTCCATCTCATTCTGTGAAAGAGTTCCTGCGACTTCCTTGAAGGCCAACACAATGCACTCTGGGGTATTTGTGAGCAGACTCTCACAGGCCCACATCTAGCATGGAGATAGCGTCTTCTGTGCGTTTCCTCCAGCCCTGATGGCTGTTCAGGAATAACACATCCAGAGTCTAGAGAGGACCGAGAGTCTGCAAGCTGCAATGGAACTGCTGAAGCTTCCCCAACAGACCCTTCTCCTGCTGTGGGCACAAGACTGATGGCCCTTGTGAACAGTGCTTGGGATCAGACGTGCTCGGGGCTTCAGATTTACTCAAATTTGGATGAGTTTATATATAATGAAGTATCTTGGGGATAGAACCTAAGTCTAAACAGGTACCCATGTGTTTCCTACCCACCTCCATACAATCCAAAGGCCATCTGATGACGTGTTTTTATTATGACTTGACATATATCAGGTTCAGAGATTTCTTCTTATGGCATCATGCTGGTGCTTTGAGTTGGAGCATGAGGACTGTGCTCCTGGGAAGTACAGGACATCATTTCCTATTTCCAACTTCTCATTGCTTTCCCTATTCTTCCTCGGCTGCCCTCACTGCTCAGGAAAGCCAACATTCGTCACTGAGTGACCCATCCACTTGTCATGGCCCTCTAGCATCTAACATCTGGACACTTGCCAGCTTGTGTGTTCTCTGAGGACACAGCTTCTAAGTTCTTTCCTGGTCTACGCTTACAACCAGGACAGAGCCTGATAAATAATAAACATGCAGACATGATTGCTCAGTTAAGGTGAGCAGAGCTGAGTTGATCCAAGCCGAAGTGATCTGAAATTCAACATTGCTTTGAGCAACAGTTTGTTCTCAGTTGCACATATGCATTAGAACCATCCTCACACCTCAGACCACTGAGTCACAAATCTTCTTCTTAAGTGGTATGCTTTTATTCTGATGCTTGCTATTCTTGTCTAGCAAATAAGGATATACTGAGTAAATATGGAGCCGTCTGTTCTCTCCAATGAGCCAATGAATGTAGCATGTGGAGAAACTGGGATTTTTTTTCAAAGCTTGGGGAATGATTCCAGGCGTAGGAAAGGCTGAAAGCATCCGTCATCATCCACGATGTTGATGGCCCTGAACTATGATATGACTGTATCCTTCCATTTGTCCGTCCCATTAGTACAGATGCGCAACATGGGTCTTGATCTTCCAGACTTTATTTTATTTGCTCTTAGTCTTTGCAAAGAAGTCCTTTCCATGACTTTTGTGAGTCTTAAAGGATCATATGTTTTCTCTGCTTTTCTTTAGAATAATATCTCCAAAAATGATGATTGCCCTGGGTGAGTACCTTGGCATGGACACCTGTATGACGTCGTTCCGAGGGAGAGCAAAAGCGGAACTGCAGGCTGAAACAGAAAGGAAAGAGCAATAACCCAGGCCTCAGGTGTGGGAATCACACACAGGGATGAGCAGGGATGCTCTTTGGAATCCCCCTAGCAGTTAGATCACCCAGGCTTTCGAAAGTTTGCAACTTGTTTTCCCAGGAGACACTTTGCGTTCAGCTCTTTCTCTTTTCTTCTCTGCCTTTAGTTTTTTCCCTTCCTTTTCCTCCCCCTCACACAGGTTCTTAATATGATTGCAGGCTGGGTTTGTAGACAGACCACCATGCTATTTTTCTAAACGTTTTTATTATCTCTCCAGATTCCCATGCAATTCCTCAGTTGGGTAAATAAAAACATCACAGTCCTTCCCGTGAACTCTGATCATACAGATCACATATTTATAAAATGGTAATGCAAAGTGGCCCAAATCTTGTTTAAAATAGAATATGAGACACTTTCAGGAAAAAGGTGATTATAAATAATAAGCTTGTGAATCAGTGTGGTGGACTGATAATTTTTCAATATCCTATTTAAGCATGCATATTAATTTTGTAGTTAAAAATGTTTACTTCACAAAATGAAGGCTGATTTGTATTGCCTTATTAATTCCTACTAGGTTTTGATGATCGTATGAAGACTGCTAAAGGGACCGAAACTGAACATGCTTATTGGATTTTAGAAAATCTGTAGCGCCAGCTTTATTTGCATCCCAATGTGGTGAAGAATTCTTCGCCCTTTTACTCCATAAGAAAAACAAATACCTTAGACCTCCTACACTCTGCTGGCTTAGAAATAAAACCTATTTTTGTAATAACATCAGGAAATACAGCTTTAATTAATGTACCTTAATTCGACTTATTTTTCAGACACCTAACATGGGAATTTGCACTTCATATCTGGCCGTTTCACACGCAGTCCTAACAATGGCACTTCTGGTGACATCTGGGCTAGGAATGCTTCTTCAACTGTGGTTACTGCATACTGATCTCATTAACCTCTCTTACGTTCAAGGACTACTGATAGTGAGACCAGAAATGTACATTTCTACTGCAATGCAATATGCCTCCTGCTAGTGAGAGAGCTTAGTGCTAACATCTATCCTTATATTACCGGGGACACGGTCCTTATACACTTTTGCATCTAAAGCGCAGTTTGCCCAGAGGCAGGAAAAGAAGGGCAAGGTTAGCCTAACAGAAGGATAAAACAGTACGGAAAGGACTTCAGCAAGATGTTGGACAGCTTCGTGAGTTTAAAAATGGACTTGCTTTGCTTTCACTGTGTAGTCTAGGGAGAGACTTTGTATCCACTAGTTCAATATGTATTTGCCAAGTACCTGCTATGGACGATGCTATAAACAGAGAGATGAGTAAGACACTCACTAAATATAGAACAAGAGCTTTTGGGGAGCTGCTAACCACACACAGACCGGTTTGGTTTGGTTTTGCTCTTTTCCTGGTCAATATTGTTGTTCAATATTGTAGACTTAGAGTATTTGAAACTGCACAGTCTGTTCTCCTGCTTTTTATTTGTATTGGCATATTCTGGATGAAACATTAATAAAACCTTTACCTCTCTGCATAAGAATTGCCTCAACTTCCTAGTTCTTCTCTCCTACCAGCCCAGCAAGCATTGCACATCATCTATGTTTCTAAGAACCATTGCTGATAACGATGCATGGTTTGTAATTTGACAGGAGTGATAAGTGGACCAGATGCTCCTGGTGGGGAATGACACCACACTCTGGGCTTCCTGGGACTGGAAGGCTCTGCTCACCTGGAACGCGAAGGCTCTGGCCATGAAAGTATTGAATCTGTGAGACTGTAAGACAGACAATACAGTGCCCCATTCCAAAGCCCTGTGTGCTGACTTCTACATAGACCATTGCTCGTCTGAGATCCCTACAAGGGAGAGGACAAGGGGATGTAGGAGGAGGGCTGTCACTACTCAGTGGTGGAGTGACTTTCCTCCCACCCTTGGAGCCAATTCCTACTCTTTACTTTGCAATGAAATGCTGGGTTGAATATAAAAATCCTCCATAAGCCATTGTGCTTTTCCCTCTTATGACAATATCTCTAACTTGATGTAGGAGGGTCATCTGTCTATGTGTTACTTCCATTGGTTAATAAAGAAACTGCTTTGGCCCTTTGATAGGACAGCAGCTTAGATAGGTGGAGTAGACAGAACAGAATGCTGGGAAAAAGAAAGCCGAGTGGGGCAGACGCCATTACTCTCC
>LOEQ01000433.1:490171-505724 GCA_001685075.1 Bramus lutescens | reverse complement strand
TCTTAGCTACTTTCTGAAGCTTTCCTGCCAGAGTGTTAGCCTCAGAGTTCTACTGCCGGACTATAGCACGGTTAGGGAAGCAGAGGTGGCCAAGTGCTTCCTAGCTTGTTTGCTTTCAGAAAGAAGCCCCAGTGAAAACTCTCTGTGTCCACGCTGTGATGCAACAATCAACAGACATAACTACGGTCCGACTGTCATCCATAAGGGACACTCCGGGTTACACCCGCACGGTTCTGGTTTTTCATCTAATGTCTTAATGAGAAGATATTGGTAGCTGAGGAAATCAAAAACAAAATCAACAATCCTTTCAGCCGACTTTTTCACAAGAACTAGTAAAATTTAGCCCCTTTTCAGAGACTTTCTCTTATTTCTGCTGGCCAATGAATTTTCTGTCATTTTTCTCCCTGCTTTTCTTCGTCTATTCCAACTGGCCCCTGAAAACATTACTGCGGTAGCTAGCTACCTACCTGTGCTCATTGTCCACTAGGCTGCTCTTTTACTTGGCTTATTTTCCTGCTGTCGAGAAGTTTGCATGGCTTACGCATTTACACGTGGCTTTTGTCCTGCCTCTCCCCATTATAAAATCCTCTCCTTCATTTCCTGACAATGCTTGACTAGTTGTTTGTCACAATGACATCCTTAGCCACTTCCACTCTGTAGGCTTCTTACTGACTCTGGTCCTTGGAGTGGGGAAGGATGACTCATGTCTGCAACGTTTTCCGGGGTGTGTTCCAGCCTTTGGTATCTTTTGCTTTTGCTTGGTGTCTGGACATGGGGTCATTTACTAGCTGGACAACATTCCCTGGGAGCCACTTTTCTTTTCTTCTTTCTTCTTTTATTTTTCAGTCGTACTATCTATCCACATGCTCTGTCTTTTCTTTCTTTTCAGTGAAATTTTGGGAGAAAGCAGGATCTACATGCATATGCACAGTTCACCATCTGAAAGCGTGTGTGTGTGCTCAGAATCATTTTATTATGAAACAAAAATATTTGCAAATGGAACTCTTGAAGAAGACAAACAAAAGCCAAAGGAAGCGGTAAAAATCAATCAAAATGCCATTGCTTTAATAAGCAAAGGTGTTAAGTTTGGTGAATCATCCGCAGTTACTTCAATGCCCGTAGGTGAAATTTTCGGGAAATATTTATGTTTATAAAACTCGTATTTTGTGGAGTATTTTCCATAGCCTTGAAAACCTTGACTTTATAGACCATTGAGACTGCCCCATTTGCACATAATGCAGAAATGAGTAATCAAAGACTTTCCTTAATAGATCTAATGACTGCCTGAGACCCTCCCTTCTGAAAAGCAACAATAGTGCCTGACTCCCTGGAAAGAATGGGGTCAGAGGGCGTATACTTTTCAGGTCTTGTGTGTGTGTGTGTGTGAGAGAGAGAGAGAGAGAGAGAGAGAGAGCACGTGCGTGCGCGTGTGTCAGTGTTTGAGGATTACATAACTGACACCCTACCTCCCGATATGAACACACCTTCTTTCTCAAAGTATCTGTCCATTTGAAAGGAATTATCCTTTAGTGTTTATCTATCCAATCCAAGAAACTCAGACTGCACCGAGACCATGTTTACTATGCCAATTAGCCCATGAAATGGTTTCCGACATAAACTGTGCATTCCTTTCCCTTGCGGGGGGGACTCCATTCAGGAACCCTCTAGTAGCTTTCAGGGTAGCAACCAAGCCTCGGTCTCCCACCATCAAGTCGAAGCAGAGCCCTCGCCTTTCAACCTTTCAGGCTCGCAGCTGCTCCGGCTGTGCCTGCCTCGCACCCATGTTGCCCACACCCATATTCTGTACTGAAAAAAATTCTAATAATGCTCATTTCTTCCATGAGGTCTATCCCCGACGTCTCAGCAGAGAAATAGGTGACATCCCAGGATTCTGCTCAGAGAAGCCATAACGTGATGGAGGCTGGTGTTCTCCAGTATCCATCCGTCCGAACCCACAGACACACTGTATGACAGAGACGCATCAGCCAGTTCCCCTCAAACCTCAGTCCACCATCATTCTTAGGTATCGCTCCCCTGTTCACCCTGGCCCGCTCTCCCTTTGCAGCACCCCCAGGTCTCTACAGCCTGTTATGTCTTCTCGCTAGGCAGCTTGCCTGGCTGCCTGCTTTCACAGCCCCAAGGGGCATCTGAGATGACTCCTCGTTATACAATCGTGCATGGTCTCCTTAGAAACTCTTCAGATTTCCCAGAGATGTGCCCGGGTGATGACGGCTTAACCTAAGAGCAATGCCCACACACCTGTCCCACAAGACAGCCACTCAAAATTTGGCCTGCCTTTGCCAGGCAAACTTCTAAGCACTGAGAACGCAGACAAAGCTTTCCCTACCCCCTTCTTTTCTAGGCTTTCTCTTCTTGCCCGAGCCTGTCCCAGACAAAGTCTGACTGCAGCTGCCCTCCTCTGGGCCTTGCCCACTGGCTCTGCCCCTTCCCACCCTTGAAATTTACATCCACACCCAAGCTGGTTCTTGCTTCCGGTTTTTCCTGTTCGCTGTGGTGCCACCCATGAAACCGTACTCTGTATTATAAGCTCTTCGGTGGAGAGCTGCTCCCATCAGATCACTCACTAATTTTATCGATTTCGTTTGTTTTCTTGTCTGTTATATTACAGTTGTGCTTTGTTTGGGTGTTTGTACACAAGCAATGCTTTAGAAACAGGTCATCGTACACCAATGACCATTATGAACAAATTCTCTCTTAGCCCCCTGCCTGAACAATAGGCACCCCAGTCACCACGCACCCACCTCCTGACAGATCCCATCCTCACGCCTCTGTTCCTTACAGACATCTGAGACTTTAGGCTCCAAGTGACAGAATCAGATAGCGTTGAAGAATTTCACATCTGTGCACTGAACCGCAGGCTGCTTGGTCCCTAAATCCTGTGAAACCCCGCATGCGCTTGCAAGCACACCCCGGGGTTGGAAAGTCTCTTACCCCTGACTCTGCCCTATTCCACCCAGAGATTCTGTTTTAAGAATCTTGCATCCTGCCTGGGCATGGGATGTTTTAAAAGGAATGGGCAGTACTGGGGTGTGCGTACAGTCTCCACTATCCAGTTACCACCTGCAGGAAGGACTCCGGATACACACGGTGTGTAGAGTCCTTTGTGCATGTGTGTGAGGTTCCACCCCCGCAGGAGCGCAGTCCCGCCCTTGGGCTTGTGCTTCAGCCTGCCCCAGGGATAAACACAAGAACCTCGCTGAGCTGCAAGCCTGGGACCTGGGTGCCTGAAACCTACGAAGTCGCTTGCTTCGCCTTGGTAGCCAGAGAGGAAGCTGTGTCCTAGGTGAGTTGTGAGATCCCAGAGTCCCTGGCTGCTTCTAATGAGGTGGCAGAAGCCGCCAGGTGACCAAACCCAGTCATGAAAGTTTAGCCCAGGGGAACTTCAGCAGCCGGGACTAACACCGAGCCCTGAGACAACTTGTCGGCCCCCACCGCAGGACAGTGGTGTTCTGGACAAATCCAGACGTCTGTTCCTCGAGGGTGAACAGCATGGGTGCCTGCTTGGCCCTGTTCGGGCATGCTGCCGAGACCTGCATATACACAACCTCCTCCCTGCAACCTCTCGCTCGCCCTTTTCAGGAGCTGTGGTTGTTGATTTATCTGCCACGACTATGTCCATCTGCTCCCTGGAGCCAGGGCAGTATTGCTTTCAGGAATCCTGGGCTTGGTAGCAAGTGTCGTGGGCTTACTTTGTGCCTAGTTATCTTGGCTTTGGACTGGGGAGGAAGATGCCAAGTTTTCAGCCCGATTAAATGGAGTGCATTTGTATCTTCCTAAGAAAAAATCATTATGATAAAATTAAGGCATACAATCGCTTTTTGCTTGTCAGTGTACTTCTAGAACCACCTTTCGAGGGTCTCATTAGAGAACATTGAGCCGTTTGTTCCTGCAAATGCCCATGGCAACACTAGGGAATAACTGAGCTGCCTCTGGGCCACAATCCCTAGTGCGACATTCATGTTCTGAATATGCCACCTTCTGGAGGCTTCTGGAGGCTGTGGGGGAGATGAGGAGATGATGCTGTGACTAAAAGCCAGCCAGCTTCTCCAAATTGTGTTTCCTAGGTGACATCTGTGTGCAGGCTGATGCCTACCTTTATTTCTTCTTAAGTGGTCCAAATGGTTTTAAACACTAATAGTGGCCCTGCGCTGCTCCTGCTCACTCCTGCAACCCCAGAGCATAGCATTTGCATGAACATTAGCTTCTTAGAGAAGACTGAGATCCCAGCGAGGAAAAATCATGCTGATCAAAGTTGGCAGGGAAGGCACTGACAGATGTAGAATTGTAGCCCAAATATTACTATCTCTGTCCTCGTGTGAGGACACAGAAGACACCCTAAACTTGACCTGGAGGCTACTCTATGCTACCAGGCTCCTAGGACACATCTGCCAAGACAGGGAAAAGCCAGGCCTTGTTCCAGAGTTTGCATCGTCCTGACCCTTCTGCACAGGGCTGGGGACCACTGAGCAGAGCTCTGTCTTCTGGCAGGAGATGGCACGATGATGTTATGCCAGAAAGGGGACATAGTGGCCTAGCTGTGTCACCTGCTGTATGTTTTCTAGTGGGAAGAATAGTGGAAGTGAGATGCCGCTGTGTCCGAAGGGGGGCCAGAGTGTCCCTTCACTGTATGTGTAATTTGGCATACATACAGCCCTGTCGGGACTGCAGGAACACACCCTGTGATTGCATATTAAAATGGGAGTCTTCCTTCAAGACCTCATTGCAGATTGCCTAAGGATCATAGTCAATCTTCCAAAGTTACTCTGGAAATAAATCAGAGCAACGCTGGCAGAGGGTTTGAGTTGTTGCTCCCAAGGTACAGTAAAACCCAGTGTTGAAGCACAGATCAGAACCTCAGTCCCCTCCCAGGAGCATTGTTAGCCTGGAAAAACCCCAGATGCACAGATCAGGACCCATCAAGCTATTGCCCAGACACTGATTCCTGATGCCCATCATTGGCAAGGTTACTCCCATCAAATCTCTCCCTCTTGTTTTTTTCCAATCTGGATCCAGTCTCCCACCAGACAGAACTTTTCTTTATGACACTATTGCTTGTGATGACCCAATTCTGTGCTGACAATCTGTTTCTCCACTTAGAACAGTTGGGGTCCTGATCCTGAGGTTATGAGAAAACCAAGGGCCAGCAGCTCCAGCGTACAGAGAGCTAACTGAAGCTGATATTTGGTGAACACATAATATGGAGCCCTAATGCTAGCTCAATGACCTTGGGCAGGCCCATACACATCCTCTTTATCTGTCAGTCATGTCTGTATAGAATAAGCCAGAAACAAGCTTAGGCCTTATCAACTTTGTGCCAAACCCTTATTAACCCATGTGTAAACCCTTCTAAAAATGAACTGGACCAACCATTATGATTGATAGCATTTAGTTGGACCTCAGCCAACCAGCCAAGTACAGGCACACTACTGTCTGTCCTTCTGGAAACCTAGACCTGCATCTGAGCCTCTCAATGGAACATCCCACTCAGGGAAGCCCTTATCCCATCCCAAAAACCTGTTGGGTGTCTTTTGGTGATCTGTACTATGAATCCAAGACAATTGGTACCATCTGTGAAACACTGTCTGTGAGCCAGAGCTATGAGAGATCATGGCGCATTCTCATCTCAGGTACAGAACTTCCCTAACTCCCAAGCCTGGGAGAGAGGAGAGAGAGATCCTGAGAGACAAAGGACTGCTGCACATCTCACAGAGGCAAAGAAGGCATCCGAGTTCATCTCACTCAACCTGTAAGTGAGGGGAGATGACTGAATGGGGCCCTCAGCCTCGGGAAGAAACTCGGGGTGTAGATGGAGCCCCAGTCACTTCTTCTCAAATACTCTACGCAGATAGGATTTCACAGCTTCCTCTTTCTCTCAAATCTCTTTTGCTCTTGCACTGGGGATCAGGGCTTCACACTGGCTAGGCCAGCACCCTTACACAGAACTAAAGCCTGTCCCTTCAAATCTTAAGCAGCACCACTGAATGAAAGAACTGTACTACAAATGAGGAAGAGGAAACCAAAAAGGAGACAAAAGCGTAGCACCCTAAGAGTTATAACACACATATCAGGATGTGGCAGGATCACTGAACAGCGCATCAGGAAGCATAGTGAGGCAAAGGTCAACAGGAAAGAAATCCAGGCACACCCCTTGGCATAAGTTTGGGTGAGGTGGTTCTAGTTGCCAATTAACAAGCATTGTTACATGTGGCCCAAAGCTGGCATGCAGATCTGAATGGAGCTGGAGGCCGTGTGAAAGTTGGACCCGATGTCATAGGCTTCTGTATTCCTGTCTGCCCCTGACTTCGGTGTCGGCTGCCAGAAAGAACATTTGTATCACATTCTTGGTACTTTCCCTCAGGAAAGGAAACTGAGCAAACTCTCTCTTGCCTTCAAGGTGTTGGCCGGACCATGTCTTCCAACCTGGAATCAGCGAAGGACATGTTTATTTTCTTAGGAAAGTCGCTGTTTAGTATTTTGGAGGCCCTACTTTTCCAATTGATCTCAAAGCCCAAGAAGAACGTTGCTGGTGAAATAGTACTCATAACAGGTGCTGGGAGTGGACTCGGAAGGCTTTTAGCCCTACAGTTTGCCCGCCTGGGAGCTGTGCTTGTTCTCTGGGATGTGAATAAGGAGGCAAATGAGGAGAGCCTACAGGCAGCTCGGGAAGCAGGAGCCACCAGAGCACATGCCTACACCTGTGACTGCAGCCAAAGGGAAGAAGTGTACAGAGTGGCCGACCAGGTACATCTTGGAGGTCTCATTGCTTTCTATGGCTTGTGAGAATCCTATGCAATTGCATTGGCATGCATCAGTATTGCTCATTGGCCTCTCTGTCTTAGTGCCTTCCAATTGTCTCCAATATACCTCTACTTCAAAATAACCTGGGGGAATAAGAATTGGAAATTTTTTATTCTTGTTGTATGCAAAATGTTTTTGCTAAAAGCCCTACATGTAATATAGACCTATAAGGTAAATTATTAGTCCCCTCCAAATATAAGAACAGGGAATCTGTGCAGGCATGTAGCTTCTTTTAGGAACAGAGCTGATAATTGACAAAAGTATGGCCAGGACTTGAGTTTCTTGATTCCTGTGTGGCACCCTGTGCTCTGGATCATGCCCCTTCCACATGCCAACTGTATTACACAGTGTAAGATGGAATAAAATGTGGAAGAATCCTTCTTTGAGGGGCCAGAAACAGATGCCAAGTGCTTTGTCCGAGATCAAACAGTTAGTATGTGGGCACCCTGTATAGTCTGAGTTAAATCCAGGATAGGTCCACCCTCCTCTCCCTTCATGCCTTCCATTAGAATATGTGCTTTTCACAGGTATTCATAAGAAAACAAGAATTCTCATCCTGATAATATTTATTTGATTTTGGTGGTAGTGGGGCTTGAACCCAGGGTCTTGGTGCTTACTAAGCATTTGCTCTAGCCCTGAATTACACCCAAAGCCTCTAAACCAATGGTTCTCAATTTCACAGGGGTTGCATGTCAGACATCTTGCATATCAGATAGTTATAACAGTAGCAAGATTGGAGTTATGAAGTAGCAACAAAAATAATTTTATAGTTGGGTCACCACAATATGAGGAACTGCATTAAATGGTCTCAGCATTAGGAAGGTTGAGAACCACTGCTCTAAATGCCTCCTTGGTAACAACAAAATGAACATTTAAGGTTTTAGGAAACTGAAACTCCAGCATATTGGTAGAGAGGCTGTTAGTTCATCAATGGACAGTCTTCACCCTCCTAAGGACTTCTGTGCCCTCATATGCACAGTAGGATGCATCTAGCACATCCTTATATCCACACTGGGATGCATACACAAAGGAGAACATAGGGACACTACCAGCTTTGTCATCATCCTGGAAAGGCTCACAAGCGCTAGGAACCAAGATGACTAACTGAAGGCTTGTCAGAGGGGAAGGGTCCAGTTACACCTGGAACCCTTTATTCTAAAGTAACAGTGCCTGGATGCCGCTCCAAGCTGGTATTTCAGCAACGAACATGACTCACAGATCTTGTTCCTAAAAGTTCGAGGTGGAGAGGAGAAAGCCAGTCTGCTGAGGAAAACAAGACAGGCAGATTCTAGTCTGCCTTATGTTCAAGATACATATTTTGTTTCTTCTCATGGGCTCCTGCCTCCTCCCTATCTCTGTGGATGCCAGTATGGGGTCTAGATGCTCTTTGTTTATATTAAAGCTATTCTTACATCTGTCATTTGACTAGAATGATATGCTACCAATGCAGAACACAGAACAAGGTTCCTAGACACAGGTGGTAAGGTGAGCTCAGAATGGAGGAGGAAAGCAGCCTTGCAGCATTCCCGTCTGTGCTACAGAGGAGAAGGAAATGCAATGTTGGGCTTAGAGATCTATTGCTGCAGTGTGGACTCTGTGATGAGCATGTAGGTCCATCCAGCCTGAAGTACGGATAAATACTATATAAATATTGGGAAAGAGATCATATACAGAAGTACCAGTTTGATGGTGGCATTCTTCTCATCCAATTCAGGTTAAAAAAGAAGTTGGTGACGTCTCTATCCTCATCAACAATGCTGGCATTGTAACAGGCAAGAAGTTCCTCGACTGTCCCGATGACCTCATGGAAAAGTCACTTGATGTCAATTTCAAGGCACATTTATGGGTGATTCTTTTTATTCTCATACTAAATGCAAATTTACTCTGGCATTCAAAGTATTTTTCTCCTGCTCTATAACAATGTTATCAAGGTGCAAATAAAACACACATCTTAATCATGGGGGAGGTTGGGAACCCACAGGGGTCTTTACACAGCCTATGTTGAGAAACTCACAGAGGCCCTTATACAGCCTAAAGTTAGGAACCCACACAGGTCCTTACACAGACTAAGGTTAGGAACCCTCACGGGTCCTTACACATTCTAAGGTTAGGAACCCACACAGGTCCTTACACAGACTAAGGTTAGGAACCCACACGGCTCCTTTCACAGACTAAGGTTAGGAACCCGCACGGGTCCTTACACAGACTAAAGTTAGGAACCCACACGGGTCCTTACACAGACTAAAGTTAGGAACCCACACGGGTCCTTACACAGACTAAGGTTAGGAACCCACACGGGTCCTTACGGGAGAAAAATAGAAAGACCCAGATGTTAGAAACTACTGTATCCCTATTGAAATTATTTATTTTGTCCTAAATATCCTCTCATTTGTGGGTGTGTGTGTGTGTGTGTGTGTGTGTGTTTGGTGAGTTTACTCATATCTTTACATCTAGATAGTTCCGTTCCCTGTGGAGTCTCCTCCCATGGCTTTCATGTCTGTCTTACTTCTGTTTCTCCCTAGTCTCCTTCTCTTTCTCTGCTATTCTTGTTTCGCTGGCCCCTACCGTCCTCTCCTCTGTGTCTCTTCCTTCTGGGTGGTTCATAACTTTGAAATCCTGTGCGTGACCAAGCATGGGCATATGACTTGATTGACAGAGGATCACATAACTGCCTGACCTGACCACTGGGCTCCAGCTCACAGGGTCCTTTTTACGATGCTGCCTGTCTTCTTTCACTTGATTTTCTGCCTCTTTCTCTGAAACAAAGCAGTGTCAAGCAGGTGACTGAAGAGAGGAGAGACTGGGCCTTTATAGGAGGCTATTTTTAGTTCTTTCTTTTATTTTGATATTATTGTTAGCTTTGATTTTGGGGGGTAGTTTGGTTTGTGTGTGTGTGTGTGTGTGTGTGTGTGTGTGTATGTATGTATGTGTGTGTGAACAAACACCCACAGAACTGTTTCTCAAGCCTAGAACCCATTTTCTTAATCTCCTTGTCTGTATCTGTGGTTAATTTCTGCTTGTTGCTCAAGACATCTTCCACAGAAGTCCATTTCCCTTCCTGTACCACTTTTCTGTAGGGTCTCAGTTAAAAAATGAAGGTGTTCTGTATGACCGAGACATAGCCTAAGTGCCCACTATCTAAAAATATTTTTTACTTTATGAATTAGTATTGAAAATAAAAGGCCACCATTCAAAGAAGTATAGACTGGTTTAAAACAAAGTTCTTTCTCAATGGAAGCAGAGTGTCTTGTGAACTGTGTTCAAGGAAGGTTTTAAAATCAGAATTAAGCCAAGGAAAGAAACAAAATATACACCTAAACAATGATATCCATAAGTGCTTATGGGTTTTGGATTATGGCTGCCACAACAAAGATTTTCCTGTACCACGTCAATTGTGATCTTAATGCTGTACATACATATACAACATTATATACTGTATTAATATATTATATATAATATATTGCATATACAAACAAATCATTAATATGGATAAACTGTTTTAATATTATTGACAATTTCATGGTGAGATATAGTCTAATGGTATAAAAGACTCTTTAATGTGTGCTTAGTTTCTTATATCATTGTCTTTAAAGCATTTCACTAGTTAGTTTTAAAAATGGTTTAATCACAGTATCCATATACATACCTGAGAAAAGCATAGTATGTGCTATTAAGTATTAAAAGCTTTCCTTTGCTCTTCTTAGACATATAAAGCCTTCCTGCCTGCCATGGTTGCTAACAACCATGGCCATTTGGTTTGCATTTCAAGTTCGGCTGGACTAATTGGAGTCAATGGGCTGGCAGGTAAGACCATTTCTGACCAACTTTAGCTTGCAGAATACCGCTAAGTCACTAGCATTCACCTCATGCCCTAAGAATAAAAAGTTCAACGCACTGAAGGTCTGATCAGTAATGTGGGTGAGACTTGCTCTGTGCAGCGGAACTGCTGTTGATAGACAGACATCAACCTGGACTACACGCTTTGGATTCTTGAGGTCTCATGCAGCCCCCTCTACTCAAGAGAGAAGGGAGATGGGGAGGGAGCAAGAGAGCTCAGCAGCACAGCTGTGTTCAGAGATCAAATTCACTTGGCACTGTTGCAGGATGCTCGGGAGCCCAGCAGCCTTCCCCTGAACTTCCGTTAGGTGGTCCCTAATGTAACCTACAGAATTTGGAAAGCAAAGGAACCTTCTCACTTCACTGGCCAACCGCCTGCATGTCCTGTCAGTCTCAGCTCTTTCCCCACACCCAGCTGATTTGATAACCAAAGCTGCCAAGTGAAAAAGAGATTCACAAAGATCTCTAGTCAAGAAGGCCTAACTTGGGGCAGACACCTCCTTCCAGGAGTCTACCTCACATAGGTGTGCGGGTCACGACACTCACTTCCCCTGGAGTCTGCCTCACACAGGGTGTGCAGGTCACCAACACTCACTTCCCCTGGAGTCCGATTTAAAACGGTTCTAAACTGTCACACTGACATTATCTATGCCTGTGTGCAAAACTGCCAGGGGTTTGTATAAAAGCCTTGGCGTTCCAGGGCCATGGTAGAACTGACAGAGGATGTGACCAGGTGGAAGGGAGTTCGGAGGTCACTGGGAGTGTGCCCAGGGAGTGGAGGCTGAGGTCCTGGCTCCTTCCTGCTACCTTCTTTGTCTCTCGACCGCCATGAGGTAAGCTGGTTTCCTCTGTCACATTCCCATGCATGATGATATTGCTTTGCCTTGGTCCAAAAGCAACAAGAACAAGTAACCGTGAAGAAAAACCCTTAAAGCTGTAAGCCGAGGTAAAGCCTTCCTCCTTCCAAGCTGATTATCTCAGTGTTTTGTCCCAGGGGTGGGGAGCTGGCAGAACCCTGTTCCTGTGAGTGGCACTGACTGGAAACTTTGTCTTGCTGTGTTCCAGAAGCTCATTACTGGCAATACAAGGTTTATGGTTGGAAGGACATTTATTGCCAAGTTCTACAGACCATGCTGAGCATTCTTGCTTAGGTCCCTATATTGCTTACTATTTTGTGTATTTTGTATGTATTTGTACTTCCTGAGGTTATGTGATTTGAATGAAGGGCTGACCATCCTATGTCCTGTGTCATAGTTGTCACAGGCTCAACAAAGCAATGGCTTGTAAGTGAATCTGGCACTGTGGTCTAGGAGAGCACCCTGCAGTCTTTCTCATCTGAGTCCCCTCGTTTATTAGCCTATCATTTCAATGGCTCGTGTTCCTACTCACTACATATTCCTCCCCATACGATCATCTTGAAATGGTTGCCACATCTTCTGTTGTGATTAGTATCATGAGTGACTTTAATGTGATGTCATTTAAAAGCTTGACAATACAAATAGACCTCAGAGCTGTTATGTGTCTGGTTCTAAATCCTGATAATAAAGCAAGTCACATAACATTTTCAGTTACTCCAAGCAAATAAAGGTTATATAAATATATAACTATAATCTCTTAAAGGTACCATGCAATTATAGGTATAATTAAAAAGTGTTGTGCTTGCCTTATTTTAAAATAAAGTTGTCTTAGTTGGGATTACTATTGCTGTGATGAAACACCATGACCAAAGCTACTTGGGAAGGAAAGGGTTTATGTATGTGGCTTATACTTCAGCGTTGTTGTTCATCACTGAAGAAAGTCAGGACAGGAACTCAAACAGAGCAGGATCCTGGAGGCGGAAGCTGATACAGAGGACATGAGGGTGCTGTTTGCTGGCTTGCTCAACATGACTTACACAGCATGCTTTCTCATAGAACCCAGGACCACCAGCTCAGGTATATGACCACCCACAATGCACTGGGCCCTCCCACATTGATCACTAATTAAGAAAACGCCCTATAGGCTTGCCTGGAATTATGGAAGCATTTTCTCAGTTGAGGCTTCCTCCTCTGCAATAACTCTAGCTGTGTCAAATTTACTTAAAACTAGCCAGCACAGTGGAACTGCTAAAGGCTGATGCTAATGATCACCTGAGCAATTGGAAAGATGGAGGCAGACTTGCTCAGTGCAAAGCTGTCATTAATCTTAGAATCATAAAAAACTCAGTCCCTGAGCCTCATGGTGACAGAATGCAAGGGACCGTGCTGACCTGGACAATTCATCTCTCTCTCTCTCTCTCTCTCTCTCTCTCTCTCTCTATCTATCTATCTATCTATCTATCTATCTATCTATCTATCTTTCCCTCTCCCTCTCTCTCTCTTTCCCAGACTATTGTGCAAGTAAATTCGCAGCCTTTGGATTTGCTGAATCTATGTTTCTGGAAACATTTGCCCAAAAACAAAATGGGATCAAAACTACAATTGTATGCCCATTCTTTATAAAAACTGGAATGTTTGAAGGTTGCACAACTAAGTAAGTATGTCTTTTGATTTTAAAGGCATTTAAATTGACTGTCTGCCCACCTGATTGTACTCTTTTCTTGGAGTTGCTTGGGTCTTTTCTAAAATGTTTTCTGGTCCATGAGTGGTTTCAGAATTGTAGCTCACACATGTGTTTGAGGTTCTGATTGGTGCATTCAGTGTATCACCAGTGTCCAGATACGTTTTGTGGCCCCAGATCTGCTTCTCTATTTCCTCTCTCTGCCACCCAATGTCTGAGCCCAGGTAAACTAGATGTCGTTAAAGGAAAACAGCCCCAAGATTCCTTAAAAGAACACCACATGTCTGGAATGACAACAGAATTCCCCAAATAATGCCATGTGTGGATCAACCCCAGAAAGGTCTTATTGATAGCACTACAGGCTGTAAGTTCAAGAGCCAGGGTAGAGTGAGGTGTCTGGCCACTGTCTTGTTAGTTAGACCTTGTTGGCCAAGGGACAAAAGGAGTGGGAAGGACAGAGGGAGGGTCCACTTCTGCTGTGGCTCTTCCCATAAGGGCACTAATTTCCTTTACAAGGGCTCCACTCCTACGACCTAATTACTTTCCGAGATCCAACTCCTGATCCAGATCATCATATGGAGGTTAGGCTTAGGTGTAAATTTGGGCCTTACGCTTTCAGGCCTTACAGACACAAATACCCAGATTTGCATCTTATGAACACAGCCCAATTTGTTCCCACTGACTCATGTTACTCTTAGTCTGTTGATGGAGACTGCTTGTTTGTTCCCTGGCTGCTCAGACCCAATATAACTGCACAGGAATTATATTAATTGCAATACTGTTTGGCCAATAGCTTAAGTGTATTTCTAGCTAGCTCTTACATCTTAAATTAACCCATTTCTATGAATCTGTGTATTGCCACAATGCTGTGGCTTACCAGTTAAAGTTCTAGGTGTCTGTCTCCTCTGGTGGCTACATGGCATCTCACTGACTCCACCTACTTTCTCATCTATCTCTGCTTGGAATTCCCACCTTACTCTGTTCTGCCCTGTGAGAGGCCCAGTCAGCTTCTTTATTAACCATAATAAAACATATTCGCAGATTGCACAGGGGAATCCCACATCATTAGACCATTCAATAAGGGTCTATACGGATGACTGTTTGTAACATGAATATATTAATTACAATGTGTTTCCATTTCATGTTATGGTTCTGCTATTACTACTTTGACAATAAGTGCACAAATCTAGAAATAGCAAGGAAGAGGTATGGCAATGTCTTATAAATTCTTTATCCCTAGCCCTGAGGAATGATTTTTTTGTTAATTTGAGTTTTTTGTCTTACCATGGGTGTCCTACTCTGCTACCAATTCTGGAGCCGGAATATGCGGTCAGAAAAATAGTGGAAGCTATTCTGCAGGAGAAGCTGTACCTGTATATGCCAAAGTTTTTATACTTCATAATGTTCTTAAAAAGGTAATGGCATCTGCCTCCATGTTGCCCTGTGCGCCAATCACCACACTTTCCATGTCCTACCAGGAAGAGCCACTCAGCAAGCACTAGTCAGATTAGTGGATTTCTAAAAGAAAAATCTTCTCCATACTGATTCTCATCTCCACAACAATGTATTCAGTTGCAGTGCCCCCCCATGATTCCAGAGACCCCTCTCTAACAACTTAGCATTATTGACAAAGCTTAATGGGCTTNACCACACTTTCCATGTCCTACCAGGAAGAGCCACTCAGCAAGCACTAGTCAGATTAGTGGATTTCTAAAAGAAAAATCTTCTCCATACTGATTCTCATCTCCACAACAATGTATTCAGTTGCAGTGCCCCCCCATGATTCCAGAGACCCCTCTCTAACAACTTAGCATTATTGACAAAGCTTAATGGGCTTACTAAATGAGCTCTGCATAGTTTTAAATAGATACTTGGTTTCTGTTTGGTAAAGATGTTCTTACACTCATCATAAAACGATTGTGTCAACGTAGATATGGGATCTGTGCTTCCTCCAGTACAGTCAGCCAGATGCCTCAAGAATCTGCAATATTGGTAAAACTGGCAATGGCTGCTAAATTTTATCTACTAGAGAGGAAAAATCTTCAAACCAGGTGAAAGAGGGTTGGGTCTAGATTAGTAGTAGATCACTTTCCTGGCTTACACAAGGTTCTGGGCTTGATTTCCAGCATCAGAAAAAAAAAGAAAGAAAAGAAGAAAGGAATGAGAGAGAAAAGGGAGAGGGGGAGGGAAGAAGAAAGGAAGGAAAGATGAAGGAAAGGAAAATGAAAGGAAGAGAAAAGAAGGAAAGAAATGAATGAAAGAAATTAAAGGAAAACAAGGAAGAAGGAAAGGAAATAAAAGAAGAAAAGAAGGAATAAAAAGGAAGGGAAGGACGGAAGTTAGGGAGGAAAGGAGGGAG
>LOEQ01000433.1:466593-477385 GCA_001685075.1 Bramus lutescens | reverse complement strand
TACAAGAGCTAATAAATAGCCTGAGCTAATGGGCCAATCAGCTTTATAACTTATAGAGATCTCTGTGTGATTTTCTTTGGAGCTTGCTGGCTGTGGGGTACCGGGTGGGACAGAAACCCCAACAAGCAGGCCCCCGTTCATGTTACACGTCTAGCCTGTTTGTCCTATCTAGTGTGAAAGAGCAGGATGAATATGGATGAGCATGTGTCTCTGTAGAAGAATATAGAAGTACATACCAGGAGTGCTGTAGCTGGGTCAGATGGTAGATCTAGTTCTTGCTGAAGCGCCACACCAGTTTCCATGGTGACTACAACAGTTTGCCTTCCCAGGCACAGTACTGAGGTCCCCCTTCCCCACATCCCCAACAGCCTTTGTTGCCATTTGTTTCCTTAACATTAGCCATTCTGGTAAAACAAAATGTTGCAGTAGTTTCAACTTGCATCTCCCTGGCGACCTGAAACTCGTGGCTTTGCACAGGCTGAGCAAAATCCGACTGGTAAGTTACAGCTCCCGCCCCAGGTTTTCTAAGATGAGAATCTCAGTGTGGGGCCCACACCGGCCTCAAACTCACAGGCCTCCTACATCTTCCTTCATGTACTGGGATTTCAGGGGTTCCTGGTACAAATCTCAAAGATTAACCTGGGAGCAAGGCAAGATTACAAACTAGACAAGAATCTCATCATTTTGCTGGCCACAGAAGGAACGGCCTTCTCTGCAGGACACAGAAGTGACAACCACAGGATGCTTCCAGTGTATCCCACTAACCAAAGTCGTTGTACCTACAGGCTGTCACTCACTGCTGACCACTTACGCCATTTCTCGTTATCTGAGGTAGCTGCACTCTATGAAGCTGTTTGAACACTGAATTGGTGAGGTCTGAAACATTGCTCCTAGGGAAAACACAAAATACAATTCCTGCAACCCCCTGTTCATGTTTCTCTCAACCTATTAGTACACAGAGGAGCTTTGTGTGTGTTTCTCTTTAAAGAGCTCCAGCTAAAAGCTATAGATCTTAGGGCTACAGAGCCAAGGCATAGCACAGCCTCTCCACACGGAGCAACATGAAGCAACAGTTCAGTACTATACTTAGAGGCAATTTTAAACCTCAGAATTACCAGAAAGCAAACAAAAACTACACAAACATGCAAAAAAAATGTGGCACTAAACAGACCAAGAAAAAGATACTTGTTCCCAGCAAGAGAGCACAAGGAAGAAAAGCAAAATGTCCCAGTGTTCAGCCCCAGCCAGCAGTATACTTATTGGGTGACCCAAATATTTTGTTTTTCTTTTAGATGTCCACAGATAACCACAAAATTTTGGGGTTGCAAGCAAATTTTGGCAAGTAGATGAATTCATAAATGTTGAATCCATGATGGATAAGGTTCCGGGCCTCTTTGAGGCTAGGCCTAGGCTGTACTTGGCATTGTCCTGACCCTAATGTTAATGGGTACATCAGCTCAGGTCAATCTACTGTGGAAAGACCAGCATGTCTCTGGTGCTTGAGCCTCTCCAGGGCACATACAAGCTTCTGGTAAGTCCTCGCTATGAGTTACCAGTTCCTATCCTTTGCCACAGTCTGTAGGGAGTGGCTTACAGTCCTCTGCCTAGGGAAGGTACAAATGGCCTATTCATACTTGATACAGCAAACAGCTATTCCCGCCCTGTCATCTCACTTACTGCCCACCTTTGACACCCTTCGGTAGGAAGCTCTTCCCGCACGGCTGTTTTTCTGCGCAGACTCAACTCTCTCATGTTTCACACTTGGGCTTTTTTTTGTCTGTGTGTAGCCAGCCTTCCCAGGCAGTATCCAGCGTAGCCTTCCTCTTTGCTCCCCATCACTTTTCCCTCATGTTTTGAATGTCATGGGGACCTGAGGCTCTCTCCGAGCACCCAGTTCCTCCATTGGTCTTATCTGCCCGTACCAGCACTAACTGTTTTCCTTGCCCACGGCTTTTGTGGTTTTTCTCAATGGCTGACAGAAAAGGATTTGACATTCTTTCTAAGGTGTCCTCAAAATTTTAGATGTTTGTTTTACAATGTAGCTGTATTTTTTAGTTAATAAATTTATAGATTTTTTTTTCCCAAGATTTTGTATCTCTGTAGTCTTTAACTGTTCTCTTCCACCCCTGTCCAAAAGTACAGGATGACTCTATGATCGTTTGGATAATTTTAAATGACTTTTAAACTTTTCAGTCTGAATTCCAGTTACCCTCAAACTCACAATCCCCCTGCCAATACACCACCACATCTGGCCTCCTCCCTGCTGCCCCCAGTCCTAGATGACAGCATTGAGGAAATGCATGCAGAATTATCCGAAGAAAGACTTGTCCGGTTCTCCTTCCCAAATACAGACTTTTTGCATAGTTCTGGGGATCAAACCAGGGTTCTGCACTTGTCAGGAGAGCACCCCACCACTAAACTACTTCCTCAGACCACGGTTCTTCCAGACAGACCTTGCGACACAGCCCAACCTGTCTTTGAACGCCTAATCCTGTTTCCATCACCCGAGGGCTATTCACCACCATACCTGGTCTTCTAAAAAAATTTTTTTAATGATTTGTTTATTATTTACATTTATGTATGTGTTTATGTACTTTTTATTCATGTATAAGTGAATGTCTATACATGAGTGTCTGCCACAAGAACACAGGTGCCTGTGGAAGCCAGAGGGATCATCAGTTCCCCTGGGCCACCCGATGTCGGGGCAGGGAACTGAATTCTGGTTCTGCAGAAGAACCACAAGAGCTTTTAACCTTTGAACCAGCACTCTGGCCTCTACACACTCAGACTTTTTAATATATTTTAATGGCTTCAAGAGAGGCAGAAGGGAGGTGGGGGGAGGAATAAAAGACAAGGAGTGGAGAAACTGTGGTCAGGATGTAAAATAAACAAAAACATTAATAAAGAGAAAAACAATAAAAAAACCTGTTTCCTTTCTTCCTCGCACTCCTTCTGCACCCTCCTCTGCCCTAGAGTCCCCCAAATCTTCGCTAGGTGATGAGGTACCACAGGCAACCTTGGCTGTAGCAGCGTTCGCTTTTGTGCGGCCCCTTCACTCTGACTCGAGGTGCATATTTTGAGTTACGATCTTCAAATGGTGACATTCTAATTTTGAGGTGCTCGTGTAATGTATTGTCCCTTTAGAACCGTTCTGAATCCGTCACCCATGCATGTAAGATCTTCAGCATACCCATCCTCCGTCTCCGCTCCACGGCTTTCTGCTCATGCCTGACAACTTGCCGTAGCAACCTGTGAGGACCAGACAAGCTCCATCTACAACCTTATCTTTTTACATGCCATATCAAATGAGAGGTTACTTATTTCTGTAAAATTGACGTTTTATTGTGATGTTTAAAAACAAGATTATATGCTTGTGCTGCGATTTAAAAATTGTATTTCTAAAAATCTTACAATGAAAGGGAAGTACTAATGACAATATTAAACTCTAAGAAGTAGAATAACAAATTGTGTATAATCCTAACTGTGTAAGTAAAGGTTTAAACAAGTCATTCACTGGCCAGTAAGTAACTCAACAGGCAAAAGCGCTCGTAAACAAACCAGATGACGTAGTCCAATCACCTGGATCCTCGTGCCGGGAGGATAGAACCTACTGCACATGCTCTCCTCTGACCTTCACTCAAGGGTGCCTATGGCGGGTGCGCGTGCCCACACCTGTGCACACAAAGAGAACAAACATCATTTTCTAGAAATCACTCGTGAAAAATCTTATGAAAATAAATCAGAAGCATTGGGCATTGTCTCCACGAGTACTGTTGACTCTGGATGATGTTTGGTGTTCCTGTGTCTGTCGACTGAATGAGAGCGCAGGGTTCCCTGCTTCCCTACTCAAATCGCTGCAGATGCCGCCCATAGCTGCTGCAAGGCATTGCTAATAGCTTACTCCCGAGATGGTCTCCCATGATGCCTCCTAGCCCAACTGAAGCTTAGCAAAACCTGCCACAGTTAACGGTGTCTGATTCTGGATGAAAAGGGGAAAACTCTGGAACAAGTCACTTGCTTGCAATTCTTGCTCGTCTTTCCCTCCCTAAGGCTTTACTCACTGGCCTGTGGCTTTTTAACAACTGACATATATGCTGGGTGATGTCCTCATGGCTGCTGGATTACGGCTGCCAGACTGAGGGAATTAATATCAAAAGAGACTCTACATCCCAGCCCAGCTATTGTCGACAAATGGCACTACTACTGCCCGACATGACCCTGAAGATTTCATGATACTAGAGACCCAACAGGAAGACAATAATGAATCTTTAGGCTCCGTTCAATATCTTGCCATCTGTGGTTTAAATTAAGCTGTCGGTGTTCAACTGTGTATTGGTGGCCAGAACTTCTCACATGGATGGGGACTTTCAAATTCTCCAAGTAAAACTCATAAAATCGGGCTATTCCAGTGTCAGCAGACCTCACACATGTGTATCTCATCTGACATTCTGCTGCTAGGAATCCTGATTGAAAGTAGCTGATGTTAAGACAAGGCCCAGTAAGCAGGCACTAGAGAAGAAAGTCTGGCGTTGAGTCACCTGTTAGTAAAGAATTCTCTACTCGTGAACCCTGGTGTGGTGTGGCCATGCAATGGCTTATGTACCCTGGTAGGCTGAGTACAGTGGTGGGCACAATCTCTTCACGGGTGACACAGAGAAACACGGAGACTTACAAGGACTGTGTAGCCCAATTGAATTCTAGGGAGAGAACAACTCACTCTGTTCAGCTTATCTCTGTGTGAGAGACGCCATGAGAGCCAGAAATCTCTTTGGCGGTGTTATAAACACCTCTTGCCACCTGTGGGTATGGCACAATAAGGCATGGAACTTAGTTGCAAAACTTCAGAGAAAGCAGTCTCTTACAGCAAAGTCTTGGCCCTGGCAGGGAAACAAAGGAATTTTGAAACTTGACCTGGAAGACCGAGGTAGATGTAGTTGAGAAACTTTAATCCCCAGATTCTCCTGGCAAATTCCCCTTTGAAGAGAGAAAAGATCACCTGTATTGAATGCATGCCTTTTCCTCATGCTGAAAGACTGGGCAGTCTCAAAGTAGGGCTTCTATGGGTCTGTTTTAAGATTACTTCCTTGCCAAGCAGGGAAGAGACCTGTGGAGAATGTATCAGACTCCAGAGAAGAACAGCATGTTATACAGCAAACTGGCCACAATATCCAGTCTAATGCGTGGCCAGAATGAGGAGAGGATGACTAGGAGTGAATTCTAAAGATACTGAACGAAGAGACCAAAACAATGGGTTAAGAAAGGAGAATTCAGAATTGTATGGAAACTCTGCTATAGTGCTCACAAACGTGGTGTTTTCAAGGGCACGAAAAGGTAGTTTTAAGTTCCATCATACAGTTAAGCTGGTCTCATTAACCAAAGAAGAGAATGATGAAATTTCCCAGGACTGAAGAGGAAGGAATCAGAGGGAGCAAAGAAGATGGCTGAGAGCTGAGACGAGCCCCTGGATCATTCTGCCCCTTGGGAAGACCAAAGGAAAATGGGCTTAATGAAGCAGTAACAGATATTCTTGCAAGAAGCATCAACAAAAGTCTCAGCGGTGTATTTCCTCTATAGGCTCAAGCTGGATGAAAAAGATGCTACTGAGAGATGCTACTACCTAGTAGAATAAAGATGACAGAATGTCCCAAAAAGCAGAAAAGAAGGAGAGTTACAATCCTCGCTGCTGAGGATCTTCGCATGAGGGACTAAGCCAAGATGGCTTCAGAGCAGGCTCACTCTTGTTCTATTGTTGCTGGTTTGTCTTGCTTTTATAGCAGACTCCTTCTTTGACTGATTAATCCATTGATTGTGTTAATGGGTTAATCCACCCTCAAAGGCAGAGTTCTAATCGCGTATGTGAAGTCTCACCTTGCCTCATTTCTTAATGGAGATTAAATCTTGACATGAGTTTTAGAGGGAACAAGATTTAATCAGACCACCATAGACTCGGGGACCTAACTCTGGCCTGCAAGACAGCCAGCCTCAGACTTCGGATTCTCCAATCATGCTAGATTTCGATTGTGTGGATCAAACCCACCCTGCTTTTTCGTTAAGTATAAAGCTTTAAAAATGATGCCTGATAAGTCTCATTATGCCATGAGTCTCAGTTCCACAGTGGTCCCTTTGGCTATTGGCCATTCTCACCCTGGAGAATGCCGTCTAGTTCAGTAATGCACGCTGACGGCCTGCCTGCCTGCCACACTGTGTTCTCTGTGCTCATCTGAACTCAAGTGGTGAAGATCACAAGGACCAGAAGCTAAGGGGTGGTCAGGATGATATCCTGGTGATGGTAAAAAATATGTGAATTTTAAAACCGTCTTATTAAGTTATTACAGGTATTACTATTCATCATGCCTGCTTTACTGAAGAGTTGTCTATGTATATCATTTGGTTGAATTGGGATGTTTTAGTCTTTTAGTAGGTTTTTTCCCTTCCTGGTAGTTCTTTTTTTCAGTTTGTGAAGAATATATTAAATGTGAAAACCAACAAATATCGTATTTACTTCTGTAAAAAATGGTGATTTAGGATTTCTAGGCATTCTTCACTATAATTGAAACAGAATTTCTTAATGTAAAAGATAGCTCTTCCAAATTGTGCTCATTACAAATTTAAGCATACAAGATAGCCCACCATTGTCTTGCTTGGTTTGGACAAAAGAGTATCATTGGAAACAGTTCAAGCAGATGTCTTAACACAAAACAGTATTTGGCCAAATATTGGCTTAATCCAAAGTTTCTACTCTGACCTGTAGACCTTCAAACAAAAAATTAAAAAGTTAGCAAATACTTATCTTTGTACTCTGTTGGCCTTTGGAGAAAGCATGTTGTGAAATCTTATCTAGCTTATGTTATCATAATTTCAGGCAAAGGGCATGCTTGAGATTGAGCTACCAAACCAGAACAAGGAAAACTCTGGCAAAAAGTCCTTGTCTTTTCTCATGCATAGAAGACATTCACACTGAGTTAACCAATGTCAAAACAACAATGTTCCTACTAGTGGAACAGACCTTAGCACAACTGATGTCATGTTTGAGATACCATTGTGACTTTAAAACCATGTGGGCCCCAATACCTGCAAAAGAGGAAACAAAGACATAATCCATCAAGACTTGGTCCATAGTTCCAGGATCCCAGAGAGTCCTAAATACACTAACCTTCTTTTTGGCTTCTGTAGTTCTGCTTCTTGATAAGTAAAGTGTGTCAGCCAGGATGTGCTTTTTAGGCATAAAAGTCAAAAACTCTGAGAATCAAGACTGTATGATTTGGGCAAGACCCCCATGCAGCCTCTGGACATCAATAAAGACTTCCTTCTCAGCTTTAAAAGTATCCATGTGTATTCTCTTTCTCTGGTTGATTTAACTCATAAAAATAGATACCAGAGGCTAACAAAAATCCCAGCATCAGAAATGGGTACTTCTTTTTGACTTTTTGGGTCCCAAAGTCTTCCAAACATTACAGGTTATAGCTGATGCTCTTAGTTACCTTCCAAAATCTGATAGTGAAACTTTGTTGCCAAAGACACCACATGCCTAAATC
Organism: Bramus lutescens; assembly: GCA_001685075.1. Lineage (NCBI taxonomy): Eukaryota > Metazoa > Chordata > Mammalia > Rodentia > Cricetidae > Bramus > Bramus lutescens. The sequence continues at coordinate 469,850 of LOEQ01000433.1, read as the reverse complement.
ACAGAATACAGAAATCAGCACGGTGCTCACCTGAAAGTGTCATCCATGATAACCAGTTCACACACTGCTGGATGGTGCTGTGCACACAGTTTCACACTGCTGGATGGCTTTGTGCACACAGTTTCACACTGCTGGGTGGATTTGTGCACACACTTTCACAGTGCTGGATGGCACTGTGCACATAGTTTCACACTGCTGGAGGGAGCTGGGAACACAGTTTCACACTGCTGGATGGCGTTGTGCACACAGTTTCACACTGCCAGATAGCACTGTGCACACAGTTTCACACCGCTGGATGGTGCTGTGCACACAGTTTCACACCACTGGATGGCTCTGTGCACACCACAAGAGGAGAGATGTCATCATCCATATCACCCAGCTGTGGATTCTGGAAGCTAAAATAACAACCTGCCTGACAAATTATCCCTACTGGTACAATAGTGGTATAATGCTATGGAAGTAAGTAATCACTCTCTCAGGGGATCTAAAGCCAACCCCATGAGATGAAACACATACCTGATGCTATTAATGGGAACAATAACCCGTGGTTAGAGAGTTTCTAGACGTAAGAGAGGAAGAGGGAATCAGTGGCATTTTCTTTACACAGTAGGGTCATTGCATATATGAACTCACAGGAATCTTAACCGCATTCACAAGCCCTGCTCAGGTTCAATTCAGACACAATCCCAGCATTAGAGGTGGAAAGGGCATCTGAAATCCTACCACAAGCTGAGGAGTTATCAGCATCTGATAGCTTTGGGAGAAAAAGAGTTGGTTTCATTAATGGTGTGGCTGCTAGCAGGTCGACCATAGTCCAGAGCAGGCCCCGCCCCCAAGGGTAGTAAAGTACCCCAAATTGGAGTCAATGGGCTTTTTTTAAAAAGAAGAAGAAAAGCCAGGCGGTGGTGGCGCAAGCCTTTAATCCTAGCACTCGGGAGGCAGAGGCAGGCAGATATCTGTGAGTTCGAGGCCAGCCTGGTCTACAGAATGAGTTCCAGGACTGGCTCCAAAGCTAGAGAGAAACCCTGTCTTGAAAAGAAAAAAAGGAAAAGATGAAAACTGGAAGTTGGGTGGATAGGAAAGTGAGGGTAGAGAGGGTGGATCTGGAAGGAATTGGGGAGTTGGATTGAATGTGATCAAAATTCATTGTATAAAATTCTCAAAAAATTAATAAGTGATTATTTTTTAAAGAGATGGTATCATTAATGAAGGTGATGAGTTGCAAACAAGAGATGACTTTCCACAGAAGGAATTTTGACACTATTAGTACAACAGTCAGTGGAAAATACACACTGACCCCAGCAAAAAAAAAGCTTTCTGTGTGGCTGTCTCAGTTGAGGTGATTTGAGCAAAGCATAAAGGAAGAAATAACCCACTGAACGAGACTTCGGGCCATGCCTAAATGTCTACATTAGCTGTATAAAGGACAGAGCGAGACTTGGTGGGGCATCCACTGTTTCAAAGATGAGCCCATACCCCTCTCCAAAGGAGCCACCCGGCAGTCTGTTAACAACCTAAGGACCCCCCGCCTGCATCAAGATGCTCAATACCATCTTCTGAACAGTAAAATGTCTCTTCCTCTTCACGGCCATCAAAAATCAAATCTAGTCAAATGTATTTCATCGTGTGTTTGCATCCGATTTATAATCAATATAGTAAACTCATTTCCTTGATAGCCAAATGAACAAAAACGATGTATGAAAGGAAAAGCACCACTGCGGTGAGAATGTAAACTGTCCCCTAGAGGTCGCTGTGTTGAATACTTGCTACTCAGCTGTAGCACTGTTTCCCCAAGAGGTGGAAACTTTTGGAGGTGACAAGGAGGTCACTAAGGACGGCCTTTGAAGCTTCTCCCTGTCCCTCAACTCCCTGTCTGCGGTGAGCTGAGCAGCCATGACACACACTCCTGCTGCTATGCCGTCTCCTCTGTATGGGCTGGAGTCAGAGGCAAGGACTGGGGGCTGCTACTCATGCAGGTTAGCACACCCGCCAAAACAAAACAAAGCGCACAATCACTGATTAGCACATAATAGCACACCTAGTAAAATATTTTTTTTCCAAAACCATTAACTCTAACTCGCACTTTACAGAAAAGCAAACCAATATGGTCATTTCGGAAGTGCAGGGATAGTATTTTCCGATGATAACTGCAGAAAGTCAGCAAGCGAGGACAGAATGGTGCTTTTAAAGCAGACAATCAAATCTACCAGCAAGGCTACACCAGCGTTAAAGGAAAGGAGTGTGAAGACTCAAGAAGTTGAAAGGGAGAAAAATACAAAGGAAATGCTTGGTGTGGCTGACTTTGTGCATCTAGGCTCCAGAACCCCAGAGCTAGATTCAAACTGAGGTCCTGTAGCCTGTGGACGTGACGTGGGAGATGCGTTTTCCACTTCATCTGGAATAAGAAGACAACAGTATCTACCCAATAAAGTTGCTTGTGAGCTGAGTAAGGTAACATTAAAACCAGCTTAAAATTGTGTCAGCGTACAGTGAGTGTTCGACGGATACTGGTTAGCAAGACTTTAGATTCTAACTTCTCTATCTTTGGCTGAAAGTAATGTTTTTATTAAATTACTGTGTCTTCCTGTTACATCATCATCTGTCTACCTATTCTCTTCATTTTCCCTCCATTAATAGAACAATTTGAGCCCAGTTTTCCAGCCCATAGACACACTCGTGCCCGCCCATGAACTTCGTAGTTTGAATGCAGCCGCCGGTGCAACCCTCCAAGTATCCTGACACTCCGGCACACTGCTCCTCGGTAAAGTTCCGCCTGGGTTCCCCTGAAGCTTGCCTACCGGCTGCCTCACTTTTGCCCTGGTGTCCAAGTTTCAGTATTCCACCCTGGCTACCGGCAACTTCCCTCTAATCTCCCATCCAATGCCCTCTCCTCTACTCCAGTGGCCCCTTCTGCTCTGCCAGCAAGATGCCCTGCTTCTTTAAATGGCACCAGTTCTGAAGCTTTTCCAGTGTGCTACCTAATATTACTATCCTCTTCATCATCTGAACCACACCCAGGCTTGAAGCAGAAACCCCTCAGCCCACCAGTTCTCTCTGTTCTCCTACGCATGCCCTCACTTGTTCCCAAGCGCGGGTGAACTGAGGATTCTTTCCTCAGTCATTGCTGAGGCCTCACTATTGCCAGTATATGTGGATGCTAGAGAGCGTGGTGGGTAGCTTCACCAATCCCCATTCCCCCAAGTAAATAAGAACTTCCTCCCACCAATGTTCTCTCTCTCTACCTCTCTCTCTCTCTC
>LOEQ01000433.1:424027-440462 GCA_001685075.1 Bramus lutescens | reverse complement strand
TTTTTTTTTTCAATGTGATTTCAGAACTTGCCTAGAGGGAGGAAGGGTGGGAATCCAGTGCATATGCGCAGCAGGGAGATGCGTGCACATGCCCAGTGCACATCTCACGGTGTGATAGCACCATCTAGTTCTTGCAAGAAAGCCAGCCATTCAACAGGAAATCCTACAAACTTCTGGGACTGAGCACAATCCACAACCCAGAGGCCGACCACACAAACGCCTCTCTACAGTGGCAGGATGCTCAGCTGCTGTGTGACACAGTAAATCAAATGGCGCCGCCTCTGTCCCTTTTGAAGTGAGGCATTCCATTCTCTTGTTCTTCCTCTAAAACTTCAAAGGTGGAATATTAACAAGCACATATAGGGTCCCCCTCTGTCTGGTTTTAGCAGATTCATTTGTCTCCCAGCTGTGCCGGGTAAAATACAAATGCCACCATATAGGTGCAGGAATGAAGACGAAGCAACAATGAATCTGACTGGGGATGTTATTTAAAATAATAATAATAAAATACCCGAGAGCTGAGCCTGAGAAGACAGTGGGGCTGAGGGCAGCAGAGTACAGACATTCAAGGTCAGAAAACAGGCTGGGGTTGGCAGTAGTAAGTGAAAAGGTCCAGTCCCTGTGTGGAGGGATGTCAGTATTTCATGCCTCATTCCTGAAATCTAAGGTCACTGGGCGCAAGCACTGGAGCCTCTTCTTCCAATCTGCTCCCTTCAGGTTCCAGATCGCAGAGTGTTTTGTAAGTCTTGGGAAGGAATGTGGACATCAGCCTGAGAGGGTGGGTGGTAGGTCCTAGGGATTTTAACTGAAGGAATTCCTGCAATTTTGATAGGCACACCTGCTGCTGGGGAGAGGGGAAATACATCAGGATCGGTGTCCTGGAATAGGTAAAACCATCACAGGGATCTGGGATCACTGCAAAAAATCTCTCTGCCTCCCGAATTATGTTTGACATACAAATTGCATTTGAATTTTTGTCTCAAAACTCTATCTAGTTTTCCCTTACATAGAAGGCAAGCTATGAAACACCAAACACAGCAATCTGAACCCATTCTACCTTTCTTTCTCTTGTGCTAATTCCCTTCACATGCTGTGGCTTCCATTAGTAAGGAATTGCCCAAAATGACACAGACATGTGCACCTTGGTGCTATCCGAGTTTTTTTCCCCTTCTGGTTTTCTATTATTCCTAGCACAGTGCTATTTTGCAGTCTCCAGTCACACAGTGAAGTCCGTTGAGAAACTTTCTTATCCATATGCTCGTGCACTGTAGCTGAGCATCTATACGCCCCTGCACTGTCAGACAAGTATCCATACATTCCTGCACTACTAGTCTAGCATCCATATGCTCCTGCACTGTTAGCTGAGCATCAACACACCCTCCACTGTTATTCTAGCATCCATATGCTCCTGCATTGTTAGTCAAGCATCCATACACCCCTGCACTGTTACCTGAGCATCCATACACCCCTGCACTGTTGGCTGAGCATCCATACACACCTGCACACTGTTATTCTAGCATCCATACACATATACTCCTGTACTGTTAGTCGAGCATCCATATGCTCCTGCACTGTTACCTGAGCATCCATACACACCTGCACTGTTGGCTGAGCATCCATACACACCTGCACACTGTTATTCTAGCATCCATACACATATACTCCTGCACCTGTTACCTGAGCATCCATATGCTCCTATACTGTCAGCTGAGCATCCATACACCCCTGCACTGTTACCTGAGCATCCATACATACCCTCACTGTTACCTGAGCATCCATATGTTCCTGCACTGTTAGCTGAGCTTCCATATGTTCCTATATTGTTAGCTGAGCATCCATATGCTCCTATACTGTTAGCTGAGCATCCATGCACACCTGCACTGTTACCTGAGCATCCATACACACCTGCATTGTTAGTCAAGCATCCATACACCCCTGCATTGTTATTCTAGCATCCATATGCTCCTGCACTATTAGTTAAGCATCCATATGCTCCTGCACTGTTAGCTGAGCATGCCGCTCACCAGAGGCACTTGGCAGATATTTGCTGGGGATAACTGAACTGATAGGGTTGGGGTTTTTTTTGTACTTGTTATTTCATATTTTCAAACTGCAAAACCTGTAAGTAAAATGATCCAGTTATTTATATGACATCATAAAACACTGTACAGAAAATGATCAAAAATAAAATATATATATAATAATAATTCAGAAAGTAAAAATATATACAGAACAAATATGACAAAGAGATAATTTCCCAAAGACAGCCAAGGGCTTCTAATCCATTTACAGCAGGAATCTTAAAAGGAGGGGTGAAAGAAGAAGAACATATCCGTTCTTCTGTCACTCATCAGACTGGTAAAGATGAAAAGAGTTTCCAGCTGGGATTCAAGATGCCAGGAAAGAAACACTCCAAGTCTTCATTTATCAGAGTAAATTGATGTGCTTCTCCTTGGACAGCAATTGATTTATCAGTATCGACAAAATTTAGGATACCAAAACCTTCCATCTAAAGTTTCAACTCTTATAAATTATCTGATAGATAAAATATAACACAAGTGACTGCTATCGCCTTGCTTCAAATTGTTCCAAACTATGCCTGCTAAAAGCAAAAAGCAAACTACGATGGAGCTTATATACTATGGTATTCCTTTAGTACAAAGAAAATAGGCAAATAATTCTCATATGTACATGAGACATCTTGAAAAACCCTGGCATTAACTGCTTCTCAGAAGATTTATTGTACTGTTGTCAATCCTTTGACATTGTTTTAACCTTGTACATTTTTCAGTTCTAAAAGCTATAATCTACCCCAAACACAAACATTTGTTGGTCATTTATTATGCACTAGAAGGTTATCAGACATTATGCCTATAACCATTAGTTATATCATTTATGGCTTCCAGGATTTTGCAAATACAGTGGTTTTTAAAAAGGATTGTTTCATATTACAGACACATAATATCAACCTTCTCAATCCACTGATAACCTGAAGCTTCAGTATTAGGTGCATAGGAATGTGATTAAACGACATATATATGTATGTATATGTATATATATATATGCATACACAGACATATGCATATAGATTGTTCTTGAATAGTCTTACATAAAAATGTCTTACATAAAAAGTTTATGAAATACTCATTAACATTCTGACACATTTAATTACCAACTTACCCAGCTCCACATCTCACATATCATGATTCTGGAGAACTGTAACCATGGCATGTCCCACAATGGCATATCCCTCCCTGTCATTTGTGAAATAACATGAGGGCTGTTGGCATTAGCTCTTCCTGAGGCATTTGGTACAGCTTGATACATTTGTTAGTGCTGGGATTTTTCTTTTCTGAGGCTTTTTAAGACACCAATTTTCTCTCAGTGCCTACTAAGGGTCTATTTAAGCTTCTTCCTAATTTTGGCAGTTCAGAGCTGTCTAGGAATATATTCATTTCTTCTAGACTTTTCAGCTTACTGGAAAAGCTGTCAAAGGATTCCCTAGTGTCCTCTATAATTTATTGGATTCTGCTGCATCATCTCTCATTTTGCTAACTCAAGTCTTAAATCTGGTAGAGGGTTTGTCAGTCTTGCTTGTCTTTCCAAAGAACCAGCTGTTTGCGTATATATATTGTTCTCTTTGTCTCTGTCATTATTTCTGCCATGACATTTATTATTTCCTGCTGTCAACTGCTTTGGAATTTGGATTGCTCTTGTTTTTCTGAGATTTTGAGATGAAGCATCAGGTTATTCAGGGGGTGACTTTATTGACTGTAAACTTTCCTCTTATAGCTAACTTAGCTGTATCCCAGAGATTCTAGTTAGTTTTGCTTTTATCCTCATTTGTCTAGGAATTTTAAAATTTCCTCCCTGATTTTTAAAATTTTCCTCCCACTGGTCTATTGATTTTGGTATCTCTTCTAATTTCATTTGGGGATCTCCTAATTGATCAGGTCAGCCTCTTAAGAGGTATCTGTAGTATTACTTACAAAGGAGAAGAAAACTAACAGCTGCGGTGATGTGGGATGTCCTTCTGTGTATGTGTTGTTTTATTGGTTGACAAATAAAGCTGTTTCGGCCAATGGCTTAGCAGAGTAAAGCCAGTCGGGAAATCCGAACAGAGATATAGAGAGAAAGTAGGCGGAGTCAATGAGACACCATGTAGCTGCTGAAGGAGAAAGACCCCAGCCAACTGCCAAGGAAACAAGACATGTAGAAAATGAGGAAAAGCCACAGATTAACAGAAATGAAAGAATGCTAGAAATGTAAGGTAGTCTCCATTTACAAAATGGCTCCCAATGTAAACGGAGACTGCTCTTTTGTTTCCTGGCTCCCCAAAACAAAATAATCACATGGAAACTATATTAATTACAACACTGCCTGGCCAAAAGCTTAAGCATATTCCTGGCTAGCTCTTACATCTTAAATTAACCCATTTCTATTAATCTGTGTATCACTATGGGGTTGTGGCCTACTGATAAGGTTCCAGCATATTTCTACTTTGGCAGCTACATGGCATCTGTCTGACTCTGCCTACTCTCTATAAATATCTCTTTCATCCTGGCTATATTCTGCCCTGCCATAGACCAAAGAAGCTTCTTTACTAACCAATGGTAATAAAACATATTCACAGCATACAGGGGGAAATCCCACATCATCTCTCCTTTTCTGTCTAAATAAAAAGGAATGTTTTAACTTTAACATAGTAAAATTACATACATCAAAACAGTTATCATATGAGAATTACAGTTACAATATTTAGTCTATTTGTATCTGGCAAAATTAAAGAAACTATTCTATCATCTATTTTATCTTTGTGAATCTAAAGTTTCATATCTAATATATCTTTAACATAACTAAGAAAAACTATAGCCATAACTATCTGTCTCTAACTCCATCAAAGACTCCAGAAGGATATAATATCACCTAAGTAAACAGGAATTGCATTGTAAGCAACTTCCAAAACTGTAGAATTGACAGAGACATCTTGATGCCTGAACTGTCACCCGAAGTTCTTTGTAACATTGGAACATCCATCTTCAGCCTATAGTCCCATAGTATCTAGCAGATTTTTCTGTGAAGCAGGAAATTTGAAAGACTGCTTTGCCTACATTGACAGTTTGTCAGTCACTTTCTTCTATGTCCTGAAGAATGTCTGGCAGACTCTTTCATGAAGCAGGAACTCTGAAGGGCTATCTAACCTTCTTTTGGCAAGTGAGTCCTGCATGTCCAGTTTATATAGCATACCATCAAACAGTCCAGGCAAGAGTAGTTTCTTGCCCAAATGGCTAGCCTTGCCATAGTGAATGCAAATTCCATAGCAAGTTTCTTCAATGCCCATCAACCTCTCTAAAGTAATTGGTGCTACCAGAAGCAGACCTGTCTCAATGACAAGAAACACCTAAGTTCTTAAAACATTTTAAATGCCATGTTCTGTAGGTCTTTGAAAGGTTTGACAAATACCTATCCATCTGAAATGTATCTCTATACATCTAGAAAACCTAACATAACTACAAGTTTGACTATTATAAATTAAATCTATTAATCTGCAATTATTAATTATATATTACATTTTTCAATGAGCTTGAACTATTTAACATAATACCTTAAATGAGAGTAGAAATATACATATAATAAAAATTGACCTTAAATTTATATAATAAATCAAGATCCATACCAATGCAAAGTATTCATTTCTATATCATATAAATAAAAACAAACATTTATAGACAAACATTTTGGGAATTTGGGCATTTTTCTCTCCAAACTGCTTCCTTCCTTTTTTTTGGCAAAGTATTTTTAGGGTTTATGGAGACTCTTTTGGGGACCTTGTTCCATCAAACCATATTAGCCTGGTAGAAATCTGTAGGCACTTACCTTCTGTGGAAACAAAAGCAGAATCTCTTTCCAAAGTAACAAACATATCCTTCCTTAGACTCAAATTTTGAAGTCAAAATACCTTAAAATATACGTGTGTGTGTGTGTGTGTGTGTGTGTGTGTGTGTGTGTGTGTTTAGCTTAGCTGTCCCTGGGATCAAATATCTCTCTGCAGTCAAAAAATTCAAAGAAAACACAATAATATACAAAATACAGACTCTCTGTGTATATTCCATCTTTATGGGTGGCTTATTTTTTCACTCTATTACTTTTTAATATTTATTTTATTATCTTTACTCCTTTAATCTATGACTGTACCGTCTCTTTAAAGAGTTTGTTTTATTTTTTAACTATTTACTTCTTTTTAAACTGTCTATACCTTTTCCTCTCTCTCCCAAGCCTACATATAATTTTAAACATATTTTGTCTCATTTAGAGGCCTTTTATGTCTGAATCTGTCCTATTGTGTATATGAAATCCTTTTCTGACAAGAAGCATTTTAAAATGGTAAGCAGTGTGGTCTCGGCAGTCATGGATGGTAGTTCTGCCTCTCTTGGCCTTTTAGTATGGTGGGGGTACATTTACCACCAGCTCTGGGAGCCGTATTCACAGCCCCAGCTCTGGGGGCACAGAGGATCTTTGCTGCTATCATTAAGCAGCTTGCCACATACTGCTCACAAACCCCATAAGTGCTCTGTGGTACACCTCCCGAAAGAGCCAGAGCCATTTGTGCCACAAGCATGAACCAGGAAGCTGTCTCTTAAAGGAGTCACACCGTTTTTGCTGCTAACACTTAGTCAGGAAGCCTTCTCTTAAAGGAATCATGCCTCTGTGCCTCTTGCAAACAGAGCCCACTCCAGAAAATGCTGCTAGAAGAAGTCATGCTTAACGCTGTTCTTTTTTGTCTAGAATTCCTTCCTAAGCTCTCTCAGGTTTTGGGTGGATGTAGTTGGCCCATGTTGGGTGTCATTTGTAAGCAGAGACTGCTCAATCATTTCCTGGTCAACCAGACTTAAATAATCACACAGAAGCTATATTATTTACAACATTCTTTAGCCGATACCTTTGGTGCATTCCTAGCTAGCTCTTACATCTTAAATCAACCCATTTCTATTAATCTGTGTATCACCATGAGGTTGTAGCCTATTGGTAAGGTTCTGGCATCTTTCTCCTTTGGCAACTACATGGCATCTCTTTGACCCCCACCTACTCTCTTTCTACATCCCTGTGAGGAATATCTACCTGGCTTTATTCTGCTAAGCCATTGACCAAAACAGCCTTATTTGTCGACCAATAAAAACAACCCATATACAGAAGGACATCCCACAACACCCCAACATCAAATTTTGGTGGACATAAAAACACATTTAATCAAGTAAAGCCCTCCAATATATAAACAATGACCATGAAACTAGAAACAGTGTAATTAATGCAAAATAAATTTAATATTTATTTAGGATAAATGTAGAAGCAGTAAAATAATAAAAATGTAGAAACAGTAAATTAATAAAATGAATGAGTAAGAGAAAGGGGAATAAATTAGAGGGAGTAAGGTTAAGTAAGTGAATGGAAAAATAAGATAAGAGGAGAACAAAATCATGGAATTGAGCAGAAAAGATCAAAAAATTAGAAAAGGAAAGAAAAGCAACAGCAGCAAAAAAATCCCTAGTATAAGAAAGTTCAAAAGCACAATTAAATAAAAGAGAATAAAAGTGGATCTATTAAAATGACTCCTAATCTTTAATAATTTTATCCCCACAGATCAGATCATCTCTCAGCCATTATCAAGAGAAGCTTCTCCTTAAAGTAGATAACCCCAAACTGGCCAATGATGATAGAATGCTCAGTCCCATGTAATTTTGTCATCAAAGCAACTTATAGGAAATACACTTAACAGATGCCAGTCATAAAAGAAGAAACTAAAATAACTAAGACATGTTTGCTGAAGGACAGACATATATGCATCTGCCGAATAGAGAATAAACCAATCACTCACATGTGTAATCAATGATTTGCAACCAAGATGTTAATTCAATGGGACAAAGAATGTGTTAAGAAAACTGGATAGTCACAGGTAAAAGGTGAAAATAGACACTTACCTAAAACCATACCTAAAAAGTAATTCAGTGTGAAACAATGCATAGATGTAAAACCATAGACCTCTCAGAAGAAATCAGGTATACACGTGTAAATCTTTATGACCTTACATTAGGCAAAATTTCTTCAATGTGGTATCAAAAAGAAAAAAAAGTCACTTCATAGATAAATACTCTAACATAGTTACTGTTATTTAGCTTATATTCACCAAATTTAAAAATGAAAAAGTATACATAAAGTTGGGTGGTGGTGCACACTTTTGATGCAGGAGGCAGATGCAGGTGGATCTCTATGAGTTCAAAGCTAGCTTGGTCTACAGAGTGAGTTCCAGGACCGCCAGGGCTAGGACTGAAAAGTCTGTCAGATACTTTAAAAGTTAACAGTCACAACATAACTCAGAAATTGACCTTGGCACCAGGAAGCAATGATGATGGCACTGGGGGTTAAGAGGGAAAGGTAGTAATATAGCAGGAAGGGGGAAAATAAATAAGCAAATGAAAAACATTAAAGGGCTATGTCAAGACAAACAGCTACAAATGAATGTTTATATCAGCATTGTATGAAACGAAATTAAAAAGGAAGGGCATGAAGGAAGAAAAAAATTATTGTAGATAAAAGGGAGAGCATAGCCAGAGGAGAGAGATTTAGGAGAACGCAGAGTGAACATGGCCAGACTGACCTGGATCCTGTGAGGAGATGGGAAAGGGGAGAGAGGAGAGGAGCAGAACCAAGAGGCCATGAGGATAAAGGGTGAACCAAAGGGCGAGGTAACCAAAATGGTTGGAAAGGGCAGCGTTTGGGAGGGCAGCCTAAGATAGAGGGCAAGGTATGCCAGCCAGGAGGACCTTGTAACAGAGATGCTGGGAGAACTGAAGGATGCTGGGAGAACCTGGCAGCCAGGTCTACTTTGATATGTTAAGTAGGCACCTCAGCCATTTGGTATAGGTTTGAGAAATAACTCCCCAATCTTTTTGTCTATAACAAATAAATGAGAAGGGGTAACTTAATCTTCAGTGACTATTTCCTGTTGACACTGAAGCATCCTTGGTGGGAACCCAAGGAAACCGGAATGTTGGCCAAGTCCAGGAAGGGTAGGCTGTTTCACTTGCTGTCCAGGGTTTGCAGGACCATTTTGGGTTAGGGAAGTGCAGGTCATTTTGGAGAGTTTGTGAGACTGGACCAATCTGGGAGGCCAATTCTAGGGGAACTCCTGGGGCTGGCCAGTTTCTGGAGCAGTCTGTAGTTGACATGCAATCTGCTAGGATAGACAGACTAGATAGAGTAGATAAGGGGTTTCTGGGAAATTTCTAAGGGGCTTAGGGGAAACTTTCTTTAGTGTACGTTTGAAACTTTAGGGCCCATGGTCCTGGCAGTTGGGGGAGGGGAGCCCCAAGATTAGAAAATGGGAGGAGAGAGGCCCCATCCTTAGGATCAGGCAGGTGGGTAAATTTAGGCTGTTGGTGTAGTGACATGTCATTTGTATTTTAATAAATAAAGCTTGCCTGAAGACCAGAAAACAAAGCGGCCACACTAGTCAGCCATACAGTCCAGGCAGTGATGTGACACACCTTTAATCCCAGCAGCCACTCTACTTAGCCACAGAGGCCAGGTGATGGTGATGCATGCATTTAACCCCATCACTAGAGAGGAATATAAGGCAGGATGAGACAGGAACTTTCTCTCTTTCAGTCTGAAGATTTCCTAGAGGTAAGTGCTCTCTAGTGGCTTGGCTGTTTTGCTTCCCTGATCTTCAGGTTGAACCCCAATATCTGTCTCTGGGGTTTTATTATTCATACTACAATTGGTGCCCAACGTTCAGGGTACAAATTCATGAAAAATTCATTTGCCTGTGGTTCTTTAACCACCACCAACACAGGCCGGAGCTGCATGTGAGACTCTAGCCCCACCCAGCTAGACTTGCTTTTTTTCCCCCAAGCCTCTGAGCAAGTTTGGGGTTTTCCCATTATAGCCTCTCTGAAACAGTTTCCAGCTGCCACCCAAACTTCAGAAGCGCCTGGGCTTCAAACACTACAGGAATCATCTGCCCTAGACTGGCTTGTTCTGGCTTCATGCAGCCCCCCTACAACTTGGGCTTCTCCCCAACAATCACCTGTGCATTTCTCAAATATCTCTCTCTCTCTCTCTCTCTCTCTCTCTCTCTCTCTCCCATGGTTTATGGGCTCTCCCTGAACCCCCTTCTCGGGCTGTTGCCAAACTAGGGTAGCTGCCTTGAAATCCAGTTAGGCTTTTACTGTTTTATGCAGCAGCAATAAGTCTCACATTTTCATCAACATCATTGGTAGATTTGGTAACACAATTGGGAATTCTTAAATGGATGAATTAGTTAAAAAAGACAATTTTTCCCCACAATAAATATTGGGAAAAACCAAGCTGAACAGTGGTGATGCACTTTAATCCCAGCACTCAGAAGGCAGAGACATGTGGATCTCTGTGAGTTTAAGACCAACTTAGTCTACAGAACAAGTCCAGGGAAGGCTCTAAAGCTACAGAGAAACACTATTTCAAAAAAATGGAAAAAAACATTGCAATGGAGGGGTGTGGTTCTCTACATGATAATACACTAGATAGTTTGAAAATGAAACAATTAAATGAGAGGATGTCTAAATTAGGTGGGATTTATGTAATGTTATCAGCTTTATCATTTTTGTTTTAGAACTAAAAACATTAACCATCTGAGATACAGGCCTTAGAAAAGCCTAATAAGACAGATCACAGACATATTCAAATCCAGACAGAGGAATTTAATGGAGAACCAATCTAAGCATTGCATTATAAGAATAGAGAGGAACAGCCTAAGGTTTTCAAATAACCAAACCTAATATATCCAGTAATCTCAGCCAAATGGCAGAGGCTCTGTCACTGCTAACTGAACTCCTGTGCCAATGTTAGATTTAAGGAGTCAAGGAAAGAGTATTCTCATATGGCATGCCTTCATCTTTTGTGAAGCAAATGTTTAACTCATGGTCAGTTTGTAATAGCATTATCACTAAAGACTGGATAGAATTTATTAACTGTTTTAAAGCCTGTTCCACAATTATAATGTAGTAACTGGTTCAGATAAAAGGCTAAGATTATTGAACCATGGACTAAAGAAAGCTAAAGGTAGGGAAATCTCCCAAGGACAAATCCTTGGAGACAGAGATTATGCTACTGTAGAAAGGAAAGCTGTATATGATGACCACACCCTGGATTTATAACATGCAGCAGTTTTGAATGCTTAGGAAAGAATTGGAGAAATAGGAAAGAAAATCTATAAATTTATAAAGTTATGCAGGACCCAAAAGAAGCCTTTACAGATTTCTTACAGAGATTTACTTCAGTAAATAGGATGATATCAAATTCAGAATCTAGACAAATAATAATTGAATCTCTAGCTTTTAAAAATGCCAATTCTCCGTGCAAACAGATAATTATGCCAATAAAGTCAAGGTTGGCATTTTTGGAGGAATGGATTTGAGATACAATTAATATCAAATCTCATAACCATGATGATACATGGATAGGATAGGTGATTTCCAGAGATTTGAGGATAAAACAAAATGTCAGATGGTATAATTGTGGCAAACAAGGTCACCTTCACCTTAAAAGAGATTATAGAAAGGGAATTTCTAGAAACAATATTTTTTTCTAAGCATAATCCATTCAGAACATGCCTCCCTTCTGGATTATACAGAAGTTGTGGCAATGACGGGTATTGGGTTATTGAATGTAGGTCAGTGAGGAATATTTAAGGTAATCTTTTGCCATTGAGAAACTCCATGAGGGGGCCTCTCACAGGCCACTATGCCAAATCCAGTTCAGTCATTTTCTGCCATCGTAGAGGAAACTCCTTCCCAGAACAATTAAAAAACCTAATGCCTATTGTAAGAAACCATACTGCTCTGGATAATAGGACAGCTATAGAAGAGAGAAGAAAAATTCAGGAGAAACCATACAGTGAGTATTTTGGCAAACTTCTATAAATAGACAAAGGCAAAAATTAAAAATATGAATAAATGACATTATCATTGCATGTCTGGTAGACGCAGGTGTCTTTGCATCCAAATTGGCTTCTTCAGGATGTAAATGTTCAGTTTTCAGAGACTGGAATTTTATCTCAGGTAAAGTAGAGCATGAAATGGGTCAAATGTATAGGACCAGAATGACAGAGAGGAATATTTAATCTATATGTATCTAACGTAGCAAGGAATTTGTGGGGACATTATTTGTTACAGTAATAGAAGACTCAGATTAACATTCCCCCAATCATAGAAACAAACCATTCATTAATGTATTTTTCTGGAAAAAATACCACCAACCATTCAGGTTGTACAAGAGCGGGGCACAACAGTTGCTGATATTACAAAGGAACTAACAGCCCTACCTTTAAAATGGTTGACAGACAAATCTACATGGCCTTTAACAATAGAGAAACTGCAGGCTTTAAAACAGCTGGTACAAGAGCAACTAGATGCTCAGCATATTAGAGAATTAACCCTTGGAATTTTCCTGTATTTGTTGTTAAAAAAAATCTGGAAAATGGAGAATGGTAACAGATCTAAGAGCTATTAATAAGGTGATTGAGCCAATGGGCTCTCTACAGTCTGGCATTCCTTTGCCTTCTCTATTGTCTAAAGCATGGCCTCTTATAGTTATTGATTTAAAAGACTCTTTCTTCACTACACCTTTACAAATAAAGGGCAGAGAAAAATTTGCCTTCACAGTGCATACTTATAATAATTATCAGCCTGCTAAGATGTATTAATGAAAAATTCTCCCACAAGGAATGTTAAATAGTCTCACCCTGTGCCAATATTTTATAAATGAGCCATTGGAAATGATACATAAGCAATATATCCTGAATATACAATTTATCATTACATGGATGACATTTCACTGTCTGATTCAATTGTAGATGCTTTAGAAAGAAAATCTGAAGAAGTAAAATTTTGCCTTGTTGGGAATTATGAATTGCTCCTGAAAAAAATACAAAGAGGAGATTCTATTAATTATTTAGGCTATAAATTAGGTTTACAAAAAAATAACCGTAAAGATGCAAATTAGCAGAGGTCAATTGCAGACTCTTAATGACTTCTAAAGATTGTTAGGAGACATTTCCCATCTATGACCCACCATTGGGAAAGGTCCTGATGCCCTGATTAATTTAAACAACCTTGGATAGTGACAAGGACTTAAATAGCCCAAGGGAAGTATCAGCTGAAGCTGAGAGAGAATTGACTTTGATTAAAGAGAAATTACAGAAGGAACATGTGGATCATGTGGACCTGAATCTTAACTACATTCTGGTCATATTACCATCCAAACATTCCCCTTCAGACATCTTAATGGAGAGGGAAGATATTATCTAGAATGGATCTTTTTATCATATAAATCGAGTAAAAAAATAAAAACTTATGTGGAAATTAACTCACATAGTTAATTCTAAATGGAAATTTGAGATTTCATCAATTAGTAGGAATAGACCCAGCAAAAATTATAGGACTTTTTAATAATGATGAAATTGACAAATTATGGGCAGAAAGTGAACCCTGGCAAAGAGCTTACAATAGTTTTTTGGGAGAGATTAATAACAATTATCCCAAAAGCAAGAGGAGTCAACTTATAAAGAGAACTAACTGTATTCTTCCTCACCTTGTGCAGGTCACAGCAATAACTAGAACTCCTACATTTTATACTTATGCAAATGAATCAGGAAAGGCAGGCTACAAATCAGAAAATTTAAGTGAAGTGGATCAAAGCCCTTATAATTCTTTTCAAAAGTCAGAATTATATGATATTCTCATGGTACTAAGAATTTTAAAGAAACTCTCAATATAGTTACTGATTCACAATATGAATAAAGAATTGTTTTGCATATTGGAACAACTAATTTTATACCAGATGATACAGAATTGACTTTATTATTTACTCAGTTACAAGACACAATTAGGAATAGGAATCACCCCATATACATAACACACATCCAATCCCACACGTGTCTGGGAGATCCTGTAACACAAGGTAATGCAGAAATCTGTAGGTGGGCTGCTTGTTCGTTCCAGGCCACTCAGACCCTGAAACGATATTATTACAACACACTGAAACGATTTTTATTACAACACTATTTGGCCTATTAGCTCTCACTTCTTATTGGCTAGCTCTTATATCTTAAATTAACCTATTTCTATTAATCTGTGTACCACAACGTGATTGAGGCCTACCAGCAAGGTTCTGTCCTGTGTCTGGCATCTGTCTCCTGTGGTGGCTGCGTGGTTTCTCATTGACTCCGCCTACTGTTTCTCCTCTGTCTGCTTGGAAGTCCCTCCTTGCCCTATTCTGTGCTGCAATAGGCACAAAGCAGCTTTTTATTAACCAATGATATTCACAGCATAGAGGGGAGTCCCACATCAGAAATTGTTCTATTATTGACTGGAAATATGCTGAAGGCCTCAAAATTTCATTAAAAAGCATCATGTCAATAATAAAGGTTTTTTAAAAAGACTTTTCCATCACATGGCAACAAGCCAAAGAAATTATAAGGAAATGTCTTACTTGTTCTTTATACACTCAAACACCACTACCTGTAGGAAGTAGCCCAAAGGGTACTCAAAGGAATGAAATCTGGCAAATGGATTTGTTCCATTTTGTAGAATTTCAAAAGCTAAAATATGTGCACTACACCACTGATACCTATTCAGCTTTTCAGTGGGCAATACTTTGAGTTCAGAAAAGGCTTTTTAGGTAATCACACATTTGCTAGATATTATGGCCATCATGGGTATAACTGTACAAATAAAGATAGAGAATGCTCCAGTGTATGTCTCTAAGAAAATGAAATAGTTTCTTGCCTATTATAATATAAAGCATATTACTGGTATACAACACAATCCTACAGGCCAGGCAATTAGAGAAAGATCAAACTGAACTCTAAAGGATATGTTAAATAAACAGAATGAAATGATAAATACCCCAGCAGTAGATCGCATAATGCTTTGTTAACTTTGAATTTTCTAAATGTTAATGAGAAAGGACCAACAACTGCAGAGAGACATTGGAATGTAAAAAAAAAAAAAGCTACAGAATTAAATCAGCTGCTATACTTTAAAAATGTACTGACCTCAGAATGGAAATCAGGATATGTGTTACATAAGAGAAGGGGTTTTGTTTTTGTTTCCACAGGAGAAGAAAAGCTATGGATACCATCAAAATTGATAAAAGTTCAATTTGAACAAGAAAGGCATCTTGATTAGAGGAGGTGATAGTTCATCAAATAGCAAAGCCATTTAATCTCAACTAATGCATAAAACTAACAAATCCTTTTCATTTGACCAGATCTAACATGCCAAAAGACAATCTCCCTAAAATTAATGTTGGGGAAGGGTTTTATTTCTGTCTTTTCAGAAGAATAAATGTGTCCAGCTAAAGAATCTGAAGACCACTGACCAAATGAGACATCTGAAGAAAAAGGAAAATTCATCCAGAAGAAAATAGTCTCAAGATAAAGAGTAGATTGACTTATTTGTATATCACTTTTCCAAGAGGATAAAAATTCATAAATCTTCCCCAATTTTTGTTTCTGCTGTTCTCTACAGACATATAATGCAAATGGTCTTTTTGTAGTCCCAGTCCTTAAATATTAAAGCTGGCTTTGGAGTTGAGAGTGTGGCTCCCTCCTTCTCTAAAGTCAAGCATGCTTATTAAAATGAAATCCAAAATCTCTGTCCCATGTCATAAGAACCACCAGATGTGGGACAGAAGAAAAACAAAAATTTAAGGACTTTTTTATTGACACTAATCTCATAATTCTTTGGTTTTATATTGACCTTTTGAAAGCTTTTCTTACAGTATAAATTTTATATGATTAATAGATATATATACATATATATTCTAAAGTTTTTGTTATAATATTGATGATCCTATAGAATATCAACTAATTCTAGAAAAAAAATTTCATCTACCTTCCTGTACATAATTTTGGGTTTGAGTCTCTATCAGTTTTCTGCAGTAAACCATGAGCATGCCTAACAGTGACCTTTGAAGTCTTCGAAAGGAGGATGGGGCCCCACAACAACAATTCCTCCAGCACTTTAACATCAGCTGAAAAATACCACCTAAAGATCAGTTTTGGACTGTAGACTGCTCAGAACAATTTTGAGGTGGCTAGCTGAGATGATCCAGTCTAACAGACTACTCTCGCCAAGACTTGAGACAAGCCCTGCACTTTCCCATTACACAGAAACTGGACAGCAAATGATACAGCCACCTCTCCCATGATTTGACAATTAACCCAAAATTTTCTTTTCAGGGCCCCCTAAAGATTCTGTTGCCCCTAGACAGCAAGAAGTAAATTTAAGAATATGATGCCTGGGCTGGAGAAATGGCTCAGTGGTCCTGAGTTCAATTCCCAGCAACCACATGGTGGCTCACAGCCATCTGTAATGAGGTCTGGTGCCCTCTTCTG
>LOEQ01000433.1:410117-423986 GCA_001685075.1 Bramus lutescens | reverse complement strand
AATAAATAAATAAATAAATAAATAAATAAATAAATAAATAAATATTTTTTTAAAGAGGTGGGGTGGGTGTTTTTGATCATTCAATGGATTATGGATATTTGTCATTGTTTAGGGGAGTTGGTTACAAGTTTTTAACTGGATAAGACCAGGAGAAAAGTTGAACAAAGGACTTTAGATTCACAGTTCTTGTTTTGCAAAGAAAAAAAGGGGATATAGATATAAGAAGTTAGATTATTGAGTCTACTTTTAAAAAGCAACTACTAGTTTTAAATGTTTTACATTGGGTTAAACTTCTGTATATTGTATACAAATTTTGTATATTAATACAAATTTGAGATTAATTTTGTTGGAACATACTGTACATACATTTCTACTCTTATTTAAGGTATTGTAACTATACAACTCATTTAACAATGTAGTACAAATTTCTAGTCTTTGAAAGCTCTTGTTATCAACTGTTTAGGATAATAAGAAAATGCAGGTTACTAATTAGTCACCTATTACAATTGAACTTGTAGTCATATTAGGTATGTTTTCAATGTCAAACACATATTTTAAATAGACAGATTGTCTTCAAAAACTTCAGAGGTCTACAAAATATGGCATTTAAGATATTTTAATAGCATAGGTTCTTTTTATGACAATGAGACATGTCTGCTCCTAGCAGCACCAATCTGCTTCAGAGAAAATAAAGGGCACTGAAGAAACTCCACATGGAGTTTACTTTCTTTGTGGCAAAAGTAAGCTACTGGGCAAGAAAGTGCCCTAGCCTCAACTGCTAACAGTATGTTGTCCTAACTGGACAAGCAAGACACAAAAGAAAGTGACTGCTAAACATTGTTAAGACAAGGAGGGACAGCCCTTCAGAATATCCTGCTTCACAGAAAAGTCTGTCAGATATGCTAGGCCTGTAGGCCAAAGATGGATGCCCCAATGTAGCAGACGAACTTTGAATGACTGTCCTGGGA
This sequence comes from Bramus lutescens, assembly GCA_001685075.1. NCBI lineage: Eukaryota > Metazoa > Chordata > Mammalia > Rodentia > Cricetidae > Bramus > Bramus lutescens. Next base: position 423,018 of record LOEQ01000433.1, on the reverse strand, counting down.
ACCAGCTGTTTCTGCCATTTCTCACAATTTTTTGGAAGTCACTTGCTCACACTTCCTGATTACTCAGTTAATATTATTTCCTTCTTGGGTCTCTGAGGGAGTTGAAGACTAAATAGTTATAGTTTTCCTTGTTTGCCTGATGTAGAAAGCAAGTTATGATAGAAAGTAAATTAGGTACAAGACTTTGGANCTTCTTGGGTCTCTGAGGGAGTTGAAGACTAAATAGTTATAGTTTTCCTTGTTTGCCTGATGTAGAAAGCAAGTTATGATAGAAAGTAAATTAGGTACAAGACTTTGGACTCACCAAAATAGGATAGATATGGGGCATTTTCTCTGAATCTGTCAAATGCAAATGGACTAGACACTGTTGATGTATTTTTGCCTGTATATATTGTACATAGTTATTGTACTTATTGTACATAGTTTTTCTTATATTAGTTATAGTCTTTTCATTTTAGACAAAAGGGGGAAATGAAGTAATATTTCATTTGTATCATAATAAATAAAGCTTTCCTGAAGACCAGAACACAAAATAGACACACTAGTCACTCATACATGCCAGGCACTAGTGGCACACACCTTCAATCCCAGCAGTCACACTAGTTAGCCATACAGGCCAGGCAGTGGTGGTGCACACCTTTAATCCCAACACCCTAGAGAGGAATATAAGGTGGGATGAGACAGGAACTCGCTCTTCTTTCGTCTGAAGATTTTCTATAGGTAAGAGCACTCTAGTGGTTTGGCTGCTTTGCTTCTCTGATCTTCAGGTTGAACTCCAGTATGTCTCTGGGATTTTGTTATTAGTGCTATATGTTGGTTGACAGGAGTCCTTATCTGGTGTTCATTTGACCAGTGAGAAGTGCATTCAAGTCAATTCCCTGAAGCTTACAAAAAAAATTAAGTTCCTAAAATGAGATAAAAGTTTTACATGTGTTAGCATTACCATTGTTTTAATCTCTCCTGAAACCCACATTGTAGGAGAAGCAGTAAACTCACACCCTTGAGTCAGAGTAAAAGCTTGGGATCCCAAAAATGATTTTGAGGGTTAAGAGCATGAAGACTTTTTTTCTTCTCTCCAGACAGCTGGGTGTATTTAGATTAAATGGATGCTTTTGGCATAATGAAAAGCCCTTCAAGTCCTTATTTAGAAAAGAACCAAAGGAGTTTTAAACTTTTGAGCTTGTTAGTATGGTAATAGTAGTTAGTGCTTCACAATGGCATAGAAAGGGAAAGGAATCTGAAACTTTGTTTATTTTTTACATACCTTAAATCCCTTCCTTATACCTGTACAAATTGCATTTACATACCTTAAAACACCTTCTTAGATCCTCACAACTTACTTAAGCTTTCACATCCTCAGACCTTTACAGATTGTATTTATACACCTCAGAACACTTTCTTAGACCCTCAGAACTTACATAAACTTTGTGAAGTTATTTACCATGAGACACAGCATAAAGCAAGTTTCTTCAAATAAAAGAATAGTAAAAAGTTACTTTGAAATCTGTTTTGCAAGTTATCTCTTTTTTAGAATCTGAGAGCAAGGTAAACTGTTTGTCTTTCTCTGCTGGAGACGGTGTAGCACTCCAGTGAGGCCTGAGGCCGATTTTCACATATGAAGTGAATTAATAATGTGGCTGCCGTGCTGGGAAGAGGAGTTGGTTAGCTTGCTGTTGTTAAAGCGCCAGTCAGTCAATATCATCAGCGATCTGCGGAGGATAAATTATAGCAGGATGTGTAACCCAAACGGCCCATGGAACAGTTAAAATGAGAGAGGCGTACCCATTATCTAGATGATCGTCCTTGGCTCCCATGGCCTCTATGACTGACCAGTAGGGGTAGAACTTCAGCTGACATGGAGGACAGCATTCGATCTTCAGATGCCACCCAGAGCAGCATGGCCTTTGGCTGTCAGACCCAGAGTCTGAGAGATTTTTCCCTGTAGAAGAACTTCCCAGACTGACCTGACTTTGACCATGCAGAGTAGGATATTCAACACAAACGTATGCACAGTTTGCCTAGAGGCCCTGGCAGCACGGCATGGGGCAGTTTTGTCCAGGGCTAGTGTTCCCAAAATTCAGGTGGAGGACTTCTGTCCCATCTTTCTTCTTTGGAGATCTTAGGGTTGGTGCTAGAAGTGTGGCATTTCTCTCTGTTATGGGGAGTTTAACCATTTTAAATGTCATAGTCAACAGATCTCTGAAGAGTTTGAAGACCATCTATTTATTAAATATACCTGAGTTTAGACTTAACCCCACAAACACATACAGGAGGTTAAATGGAGATTGTCACTAAATAAATTATGTGACAGTTTCTAAGTAGCTTTTGTAAGATTAGGAATTTAACAGATTTACTTACCCTGTTAAGTTTGAACCTTCAAAATTTGAGTTAAAGATTTAATTGAAAATCCTTTAGCATCAATATAAACCATAAATGCAATAAACTTTAAACAATAAGTACAGTCCACAGGGAGACTGGGAACTTTTCTGATCTTTCTATAGTGCACCATTAGAGACTCAGTTGTGTGTGTGTGTGTGTGTGTGTGTGTGTGTGTGACACTTAGTTTATCCAAATAGCTAAGGCTTACCAAAGTGAGCAGAGACAATGAAGCTAGACAAATATTACTATGAACTTGAGTAGACCTTGGGAATTTATAAATCTTGTTTGTCAAAATTTATCTTACTTATCAAACATATGTTGTTACTTATCTTAATTTTTTAGAAGCCTGGTGTTGAACAGAATTATCAAAGACTTAGGTAGTTACACATACATCTTAAATCAGCTTTTGTTAATCTGAGCAGACCTTTATAACTTTAAAATTTTAGTATCATACAAAAATCCACACCAATCCAAAATATTTGAGACCTGTTGTTGTTTCCTTGGTCTGAAAAGGAGATACAATGATAATCAGAGGGCTGGGTAGGACTGAGAAATTTTATAGTCATTGCTTTATGCCATGCGGTCATCTTAACCAAGATGGTTCTAAAGTCACATAGCATATATCCTTTAACCTTAGTAAATATGGCTGCCAGGCATGTGGTTGCTTCCCTCTTGATGAGGTCATCAGCCAAGATGAAGGAAAGCCATGTGGTTGCTATTTAAAAATAGTTATTTTCTCTATTGCTTAGGATCTAAGCTGGGGTCATCCTTGCGGATTCCTGGGAATTTCTCTAGTGCCAGGTTTCTTGCTAGCCCCATAATGGCTCCCTCAATCAAGATATCTCTTCCCTTGCTCTCATCTCTGTCCTTCCTTCATCTCAACTATCCTCTTCCCTCGAGTTCTCCTCCCCCTCCCCTTCTCCCCTCCTCTTCTCCTTCTGCCCTCCCTTCTTCCCCACCTCCATGCTCCCAATTTTGTCAGGCAATCTTCTCTATTTCACCTTTCCATGTGGATTTATGTATGTTTTTCTTTGCCCAAACTGGCCTTGCCCTGTAGTCACTGACTACTTATAGAATTTATAGTGGATAGAACCTTCATCCAGCAACTGATGGAAACAGAGGCAGAGACCCATGTGGGAACACTCTAGTTGAAGAGTGGGAGGAGTGAGACTATAAACAAAGACATCAAGACCATGATGGGCACACCCACTGAAACAGTTTACCTGAGGTAATGGGAGCTCACCAACTCCAGCCAGACAGGGAAGGAACCAGCATAGGTCCAAATTAGTCTCTCTGAATGTGGGTGACAGTTGTATGGCTGGGGCACACTGCGGGACCACTGGCAGTGGCACCAGGATTTATCCCTACTGCATGTACTGGCCTTTTGGGAACCTATTCTCCTTGGATGGATACCTTGCTCTGCCTAGATACAGTAGGGAGGGCCTTAGACCTTCCCCAAAGCAATGTGCCTCACCCTCTCTGAGGAGTGGGTGGGGGTGGGGTAGAGTGAGGGGGTAGGTGGAGGGAATGGGAGGAGGGGAGGGAGTGAGAACTGGGATTGGCATGTAAAATGAAAAAAGTTTGTTTTCTTTTAAAAAATAATAAAAGAAGTTTTAAAATATATTTAAAATATCTATTTCTTAAGTAATAGTTGAATCTAAGCTACATATACAGTATATTCTAAACAAAAGCTGAATTACATATGTATCCATGTAAAAAAAATTTTAATTATAAGCCTTTTGTTATAATTTTCAAGCCAAATTTTTTATAGATTTTTATAGATTTTTTTTCTAACCAAACCCAGTGAACTTAAAAATCCTGAGATAGAGTTCACAGCATAGTCTTAAAGAGATTTTGAGAGAGAAGATCATAGAGAAATCACAGAGATAAAAGATTTTTAAGAGTGCAAAGTAGAACCTTAGAGATAAGAGACATTTGCAAGTGTAGAACAGAGCAAGTTTAGATATGAGAAATGGGGGGGGGCAGTTGTTATGATTTGAGAGAATTTGGAAATCAAGTGTGCCAATTTTGGGCCATTGATTTGTACTGAGGCCCTGCTGTTGTGATAAAATCTGAGTCCTTGGAGGAAGAGAGAGGGTTGCCAAACAGGACACCACAAGACTGGATGTGAAATGGGGGTGTGCTCCTATGAGCACCAAGAGGGAGCTCAGAGCGGGAGCTGTGGGGCAGCAGGCAGGAGCTGAGAGATGGTATAGGACCTATGGTTCCTAGGGAAGGTGAGGGAAAGCCAGCGGAGCTGAGTGGACAAAGTGTCATTGTGATGAGAATTTCCATTCTGGGCGTCCCCAACTGGAATAGGAAACTTTTCAGAGAGAAAAAAGGTTTTAAATCACAGAGGAAAAGTATAATTGGTTGTTTTTTACTATTTACTCTTTTGGGGGTCCCACCACCCAGCTCCCAAATAAATACACACAGACTTAGTCTTACTTACAAATGTCTGGCCTTAGCTTGGCTTATTTCTGGCCAGTTTTTCTTAACTTATATTTCCCTGTCTATCTTTTGCCTCTGGGCATTTACCTTTCTCTATTTCTGTATACCTTTCTTTACTTCTTACTGAGTAGCTGGCAGTGTAGCTGGGTGGCTGCCCCTTGAGTCCTCCTCCTTCTCTCACTCCTTAATCTCTTTTCTTATTCTCTCTGCCTGACAGACCCATTATCCTTTCTCCTTCCTACCTATTGGCCATTCAGCTCTTTATTAAACCAATCAGGTGTTTTAGACAGGCAAAGAAACATAGCTTCACAGGTTAAACAAATGCAACGTAAAAAAAAATGCAAAACATCTCTGCATCATTAAACGAATGTTTCACAGCATAAACAAATGTAGCAGATCTTAAAATAATGTTCTACAACAGAAAGGCATCCAACATCCTTGTGATTGGAGCCCAGTGGGGGCAAGAGGAGCTTCCTAGCACACCAGTGTGATTTTCGTAATAAAAGGAGACAAAGCAAGGAACTCCACAGCCAGAGAAACAATGTAGGTGCCCACATGGAGGGCAGAGCAGGGCAGAGCCCAGAGAGACACTCAGATGAGAGACAAATAGTGAGAAAAACAGGTAGAGGAAGCAGCCGCTGAACAATTGNTATATATTGTAAGAGTCTAATCAGCAGCTTGGTTTGGAGAGGCTGAGTTCCTTGGAAGGGAATTCATTTCTAACATTCCTGGGTCTCAGCATCAGATGAATGAAGAAAGACACAATTAAAAGAAGGACATGACTGCTTATAATGGAGGAGAAAGTTTATTATAGACAAAAGGGAGAGCATAGTCAGAGGCAGAGAGGTCTGGGAGGGTTCAAAGTGAACATGAGCAGACTGAGCCAGGCCATGTGAGGAGAGGGGATAGGGGCAGAACCAAGAGGCCATAAGAGTAAAGGGTAGACCAAAGTGCCAGGTAATGGTTGAATTATATAGGGAAAGGCAGCTTGGGGAGGGAAGCCCAAACAAATACCTGGGCTGGAGAAGTTTAAGATAGGGGGTAAGGTATGCCAGTCAGGAGGATCATGTAATAAGGAGGGACTGAGGGATGCTGGGATCCAGATGTTTTGCTATGTTAAGTAGGTACCTCAGTCATGTGGGTTTGAGATCTAGCAAGCATGTAGAAGTGATGCAAAAATTCTAGACCAGGGAATATGCTTACATGTACTGAAAAGTTCATGAAAGTATGTAGTAAATCTTCTGAAATTCTACCTGAATTCATCACTTTCACAGAAATCAACCCAAAATGTTTTCTTTTTTTAAATTGAAAATATTCTTCTCTCACAATATATAGCAAGCACAATTTCCCTGCCCTCCACTCCTCCTAGTTCCCCACCCTATCTCTCCTCCTCCCCTCCAGATCCACTCCACCTGTCTCCTCTTCAGAAAAGAGCAGGCCTCCAAGAGACAACAGCCAAACAGGACAAAGCAAGATACAATAAGACAAGGCGAAAACCCTGATACTGAGGCTAGACAAGGCAATCCATTAGGAGGAAGAGAGTCTCAAGAGCAGGTTAAAGAGCCAGAGATACATCCACTCCTACTGTTTGGAGTTTCACAAGAATACCAAACTAACAGCCATAACATGAATGCAGAGGACGTGACGCAGACCCATTTCTGTCTCTGTGAGTCCACGTGAGGCCATGCGAGCTCTGCTTAGTTTAGTGGGGCATGTTCTCCAGGCATCCTCTATCCTCTCTAACTCCTACAATCTCTCTTCACACTCCTCCACAGGGTGCCTCGATCTCTGAGGAGAGGGACCTGATGAAGACATCCAGCTTAGACTCTTTCTCCTCCTATGTGGCTGTGGGGTCTCTGTACTTCTACCTATCTGCTGCCAGAGGAAGTCCCTCTGGTGATGACTGGACAGGGCATCAACTCTAGGTCTCTGGACTGTCCAGTCTCTGGTTCCTAGCCATCCAGGCAGTGTAGGACATGGGCTCCCTCTCCTGGTATGACCCTCAAGTCAAACCAAACATTAGTTGGCTACTCCCCCAAATTCTGCACCACAAAATATTTTCCATCCATTTTTATTCAAACAGAATCACATCCAACAATCAGATTAAGCCAGATGTGGTAGCTCACGTTATCCCAGTGTCCAGAAGGCTGAGGTGTGAGGACCACCAAGTTCCAGGCCAGGCTGGACTACACAGCAAGAGCTTGTCTCAAAAATAAAATAAAATAATAAGTGTCATCTGGTTTAGACATTTCTGAGCTGGGTTTATGACTGGAGATTTCATTGTCAGTAGCCACTGATGCTCTTGATTCAGGACCAGGTGACGGAAAGGGACACAACAGTTTGCCTCAACTTCCTAAAACATATTATTACTAAACACAAAACAATGAAAATGCAGCAGGAATAAGGAGGGCTCCTGTATCATCACACCAAACATTCCTTTATTTGTTATCATTAAATGAAGTGAAGCTTGCCCACACCGATTCATCCAGTAAACCCCATAAGCTTTTTGCGCTCTCATCCTGAAACTAGAAATCCTACTTCTAGGAAGGTCCATTTCTTTTTTGCCTATTACTGTGGTCTAAAAACTGGTCCTATGGCTTTAGGTGATCAAAAAACTCATAAATTTTCGCCAGAATCATGGACTCAAGCCTTTCCTTAAAGGATGGTTCTTCTCGTGCCCAACGACCTCCTAGTGAACGCACTAAACTTAAAGATGATGGATGCAGCAGGATAAAGACTTCGGGGGCGACCAGGTCAGCAGTCCACCACACATCCACCCACAACGCACCCTGCCAATCCCCTCTCCACCTCATCTCTAACTCGTTTTAAACATAGGATATTCTTCAACTCATCATGGTCCCCTTTCCGGCCACCATAGTGATGCTTGCATCATTCCCTTTCCTGAGAAACTCTACCTATGTAAGAGCCCCAGGGGTCTGTTCTCATGTTAAGTCTCTTTCTGGGCCAAAGAGGGCTCAGTTCCCACAGCCCTTCCTAACACTGCTGTCCTTCTATGAGGGGCAGCATAGAAATAACATATTCTTGTCGCAGCACTGAAAGCAAACACCCAAGAGATAGGCTAACTGAACTTCTGCCTCACCTTGTACAACTCAAAATTGCCTGGGATGAAACCAGCATAGTCTTAAGATTTCAGCAATCATTGATTTAAAAAAAAAGTCATCTCCTTCAAGTTACAGAAACAATTTTAATGCAGACAGTCAATAGGGCATCTTTTGCATTGCTCGCAAAATTTCATCTCTTTCTGCTGCTGTAGGCATAGATGGCTCAACTCCATTTTGTCTTCTTTGGATCATGACAGAATTCTGTACATAGGCAAAAAAGAAAACATCAAAATCAGTCATGTATTAAATGGCAATAACTTGCCAGTAATTTTCCATTGTTTCTTCAAAAAGAAAATTCTAAAACTCAAGGGTTTCCTTCCCTCCACCCCCAAGACAGGGTTTCTCTGTGTAGCTTTAGAACTTCTCCTGGAACTAGCTCTGTAGGCCAGCCTGGCCTTGAACTCAGAGAGATCCTCCTGCTTCTGCTTCCCAAGCACTGGGTGAAATCGAAGTTTTAAAACTCCAAAACCTACTTCTGGAACTCCGGATGTTTCAATCTACTAACATTTACTTACACTGAAGTGATTATCCCCACAGAAAACATTATCAGCAAGAGTGGAGTAGGAATACGCCATGAAGTACATATACAAGAGTGTATACAGTTCACCTACAAGAGCTAGGCATAATTAAGTGAGACTAATTAGCAGAAAAGGAAAAGGAAGGAGCTGGCAATAGTACTCCAGGAAACAAATGAATTATCAATCTATTGATCACATTTTAACACTATAATTGCTGTGGGAAAGGAGACAGAATGAAAGTCTAAGGGGATGTATGACATCAAGGTAAGCTATACTTTCTCCTCTTCTTCAGGAAACAAAAATTTATAACAAGGTTATTTTATCATTACAGATACTTCCCTAGGATGACTTATTTATATTGAAACTGAAGCATTAACCCTTACACTAGAATGAAACAATCTCTCAAGGACCCCATAGGGTTGAAATACTACCTATGTAGTTGGAGGTTAAATTTCCCTCCAGCCATTATTGGAAAGAATGTGGGTTATTGATTGATATCAGCTTCAGTCAAGAGCCAAGAGCAGAGTTTTACCAGAAGCGTGCCAAAGTGGGCTTACCCAGAATCGCCGGCAGTTTTTATACTTCAAGAAGTAATTTGAACAACTTTCCCTGTCATAGTTATTTTCATCCATACATCTGGTAGAAGCATCAGATTCCTTAAATATGTAAGAGAGTCGTCATTTAAAATGTGGAATGTGATCTAAAAAAGACCCCAATACAAAGGCTTCTGAAATCGCTTCCCCTCTGAGCAGATGGGAAATGGTTTATTTTTGTTCGTATCTTAGTGGGCAGACTTATAAAACCCAAATAATAAAGCCAACTATTCCAGAAGTCACTCAACTTAAAATCTTTTTTTCCAGTCCGGGCCAGTTTTCTAAGTATCTGATCACACAAGTCTGAGCCAAAGCACTGACTGTGGTCATTTGTCCCAGAAGCTGAAGCAATATCTACCATGAGGAGCATTGCTCCACAGCAAGCGGGAGAAACCTGTCTTCCAGCTCAGGGCACGCTCCTGGCTTTCCCCAATTCTCATTTTGACTTGATGTTTGATCTTAACGCTCGTTTTGAGATTCCAAGCAAATTACACAAGTAAGTGATCTACATCAAGGCAACCTAAATTAACAGCATTCATCTAGATGCACTTTTGGCTATCATTCACTCCATTACGCAAGCATACTATTACATATGCAGTTTTAATAGTTATCATTAATGTGACTTCAAAAAGAAAGTTAGCAGCACAGGGCCATGCATTTGAAATGAAGTAGGTAGCATTGGTAATTAAACTTGAGCTGTCTGAATTAGAAGCAGTTTAGACAACGAGCTTCAAAAAAAAAAGGTATGGCTATGAGAAGTTATCAAAATAAAGTTTCCAATAGGCAGGCAATCTGTGTCACCATTCTAAGAAATATAACTTATCTAACAATATTTGCATACTTAATAAAGTTGTTGGAAACAGAATATACAGACCAATGGATATATACTGTATAGTGTATATGTTTGAAAAGTCCATACAGGATGGAGCATTAGTGCTCCACATAACAATAAAATGACGTTTATATTGTATTTCTCAGGAGTGGCAAGGACACAACAGAGTGTTACAAGTTATACCCAATTAATGTGAACAAAAGGTTATTATTTCAACACAATGTTGTTTTTAAGATACCTTTGTGAGAACCATTAAGCTTAAAATAAGCTAATTGTACCGTCACCCTATGACTCAGCCAGGTTGTCTCAAAGACAGATTAAATAACTGTTGTGATTAAAACCATTGTTTTTAAGAGTTTGCTGTGTTGTGCCACATTTAGATTTCAAGATTTTCCTTGGCGTTACATATGCTGGTCAAGCTTTACAGTGACAACCAAACGCAGTTTACTTCACAACGAAGCAAAACTGAAGAAAAGAGTCTTTGTTAGCTACATTTTGGTCATTTTTAGATGTCAGAGTGAAATAAAATACACTGGCCAGGAATATCTTTTTCATAGAATAATAGTTTATTCAATAACTGTCGGAAACAAACGCCAACAAAATTAAGAGCAGTTTTCCCAAGTTAACACTCACAACAATGAAAACAAACCACCCTACCGACAAGCAAGGGTTTATGTCAGGGTCCCTCAGGCGCCGTGTGACCAGGGGCATCTTGTCTTCTCACTGCAGGCACCTGGAAGAAAAACAGGTCAGAAGGAAATGACCAGAAAATGTCATCGGCCTCACAAGCATGGAAAACTTAGAAGGTCCTTTAGTAAACAATAGAACACAGTGAGTATCTCGAAAAGGTCAGCGTTCCAATGAAGAGTTTTCTTCCAGCGCCACATCTACTTAAATGCCACTCCCCTGGGCTGGAGGAAGCCAGGGAATGCTACTGTGCCTCAGTAATTTTCCAACTGGAGTCTTAGACATACAGTTCTGCAAGAAGTCTTGACTGATTAAAGACAGCACACTTCCCTGAGAGCCAGTCAGCTATCCCAAGGAGAGGACCACACTTCAGGAAGAAAGGCTATCTATCAGTCATGGTTCAGGACAACTGCTCTTCAAACTCCAGCTCAAGGGAAACTGGTGACAATTCTCTTCAAAGAAAACAGCAGTAGTCTCAGGTATTTCAGAGTGATCTTTATTTGTTTCAATACATTGATATGGCATTAATACGCAATCCACCATCTTTGAAAAAATCCCTGCACCAAGCATAAGGTGCTGATCTGGCATACATGCCCAAATCCTGCCCTGTTTAATCATTTTTCTACCTAAAAACCAAAGTAGATTCCAGAGAAACAAGACAGTATGATGTTCACAACGCCACTGAATTAAAAACAAAACAAAACAAAAAAAAATGCATGGGCATTTTGAGAGAAGTCAGAATTTTTGTATGAAATGTGACAAAAATGTTCAAAGAAATAATATATCTTCAGAAAAAGTAATTCAAGGCCCTGAACTCCAGACAAGTTTGTATTCTCAGTCAATGGTCACCCTGTCCAGTTCCTTCTATACTGAGAAACAGCCAGATGTCTAGGCTAAAGGAGTCCAACCCTTCTATGGGATAGAAAGGATGGTTCTGATTATTCTTCAGTTCTTTAACTTTCAATAATTACCAAATAATTATTTTTATTTCATGACCTTCATTGAAAATATCCAGCCAAGAGAAGCATCTTGACAGAAACTCAGTACAGACTCCAACTGTATCTAGAAGCTTTTCCTCCTCGGAGGGCAGAATTTTACACGACTGCCTCTTCCTAAGAGAAATAACGGAACTAAGAAAATTCACCACCTTCTCTTTCTTATCTATCCTGTCATGTCTTCACAGAACTCTGCTTGATTCTTCATACACACGCATATAATAATCTCAGCAACAAACAGAACTCAAGCTCTGTCCTAACCACGAAGGAATTCTGTTCTATGTCAGTATCATCTGCCAAAAAAAAATCTTTAAAAATACCTACACAACACAGGCATCAAATTTGCTGCTTCGAGCTATTCCCATTTCGTTGTCTTTCAGTCTGGATTCTAAACACAAGTCACTTTAAACATGGACTTCCGAATGCCTCCTCCTTCACATTAATCCCTGTGTGAACTGTTCAGGAAGAGGAAATGTCAATTTACTTGGAGGAGTGCTGCTGAGGGGCGAGATGGAGTGCCCTGCTGAAGAGGCCTTATCTGCTTACTCTTTGAAGATTCAGCAGTGAACAACTGTTACAAAGCTCTACTATTTCCAAGTGGATGGATATTCAGAAAGAAAGAAAAAAATCAAAGGTTTGAGGGAAGTTGCAAGCCTACAGCACACGTGAGGAATAACTCTAAAATCTACTCTAAGGGGCAAACTACTTACCAAAAGAGTTCCTGAAGCCCGATTCCCACTCTCCTCGTAGCTTTGATCCGTGGTGGGGGAAGGGCGCGCGTTACTGAACACGTCCAGGCCCCTAGGCTGCTCAGAGTCAGGTCTGAGAGCTAAATCCGGAAGCAGAAACACACCACGCTGTAAACCTGGGTACAGAGGATCAGAAACATAAAGTCAAAGTACACACCACCCCGAGAACTGGGAGATCGGAGGAGAGCCCAATGCATGAGACTCCCGGACCGCATCGCCTTCCGGGTTGCCGCTCCGCAGTGTCCGACCGTGGACACGGGGCACAGGTGAACACGACACAGGGGCTGGGGAGTGGGGAGAGCAGCAGAGCGCGGGGACCCGGGGAGGGAAGGGCTGAGAGTGACACTACACGGGCTGTCCAGACCTCCATGGGGTCACCTTCCGCTGCCCCAGCCGGACGGATCGCGTAGCGCGAGCAGGAACAGCGGGGCACGCCGCAGACGATGTGGCGCCNGCCGGGAACAAGGGTCGGGCTCCTCGGCTAGTGTGGTCCGGGGCCTGCGGTGGAGGGAAGGAGGGGCCGGAGACCACTCACCACCGGTCGCAACTCCGCCAGCACCGGAGCCGGCTCCAGC
>LOEQ01000433.1:392633-408927 GCA_001685075.1 Bramus lutescens | reverse complement strand
GTGCTAAATGAAAGCAGGAGGTCGGGACGGAGCAGGGACAGCTTGTTGTCAGTATCATAAACAACCAAAATGGAGGGAGAACTCAGGCATATAACCAAATAAAAATTGTTTTAAAAAATCGCAAAAAATCCCTAAAAATCCGGGATGCTCCCCCCTTTCTCGCTAAAGGTAAAAGTGTAAACCGCCTTTCCCCTGAAGTCCATTTTGACTTTGCAGGGACCAAGGAGTTAATATTTATTTATTTTTTAAAACTTTCGAAGGGCAAAAGCCTTTTATAACTCCACCGACAATGAGAAAACGTGAAAATCCAATGCAAGAGAAGCAGGGGGAGGGAGGGGAGGTGGTAGTGCAGAAACTGCTAAACTTATTGGTAATGTGGACTGATCTGAGATAAGATAAACACGATATTTGCTATTTTATAACTCCCTTTTAATGATCTTTGCGGGGTTTGCTTTTTTTGGTAGGAAAGAAAGTGATGCCATTTTCTTAATAGAGTTAATGTGTGTGATTGGAAGAATAAACCTTTGCGGCTTTAGATTGCATTTTCGTCGCATTTATGCCTCAGGTTTTGTTAGTGGCTCCCTCCTTTCTTTAAACTGGGCTCTCCAGAGGAGGGGTGGAAAGGTGCTGTTGCCCAGAGAGACTGGAGGGCGAGACTGGCGAACCTTCTGGGGAGGGGTGGGGAGTTGTTTGGCTTCTCCCTTCCTGACACGTTTGCTTCACCTGTTCGCCCTCACTAAGGAATGTTGGACTGAGGGTTTCTGGTTTTATGTATATAAAAGGATGATGCCTCTTGCATCACATTGATGGTAGTGGGAAAGTGCTGCTGATGTTGGTTCCACGTGGGATCTGGGACAGAGCAGGGCATTTTAAAGGGACAGCCTCTCTTTTCTTAGGGTTTGCATCACCTACGCAGACTTACTGTCTGAAGACCAAAGGCAGAGGTGCTGGAAGTGTGTGCTGATGGAAGAGCCTTCTCTTTCCATTACTAAGTGCACCCACGTTTAGGAGTGATGGAGGGAGAGGAGGGATAAACAAGCCCGGCAGAAGATGGATATGTGTGTGGCTTAGTTTTCATCCACGCTGTTCTTTTATGTAACGAGCCCTCCCAGAAACTTTTCATGTTACATTGCTTTTCTCTGGAAGCTGATTTTGGAAGGAATTGTGGAAAAATGGAAATACTTGAAGGTGTGTGGTGTAATGGTATAGCATTATTGAACAGTTATGAATTCTATGCAGTGAGATCAAAGAGCCATGGATGCCCATAATGGGGGTTTACAGCCATTTTGTAAAATACCTAATATTCAGTTTGGCTTCAGGTACATTGAGGACTTCTGGTTGGAAATTACAGGCAAAGTGGTGAAGATTCTTGAACATTGTAAGCAGTAGGCATTTCTGGGGAGGCGGGAGTGGCTCCACCCTTATGCATATGTTGTGACTTTACCCTTTGGAAGTGAAAATGCTTGAAAATCCTGAAACCTATCAATTTGCAGCTTTTCAGCAGAAGTGATTTGTGTTTAACAGGCAATGTTTACTGATCTTTTAGCTCCTATCGGCTCTTGTGCCTTCGATGGCCACAGTATTTTCGAAAGGTCAAATGTGTACATTGTTAACTGTACTGGTACTTGAGATGAAGACTGATCTGGACTGGAAACAACTGACATTCGGTTTCCACAGGCATATGGAGTTTGGGAAATACATCTCTGTTTTGCTTTGTTTTTTACAGTTTGTACAAATGGATCAGAGTTGGAACTGAATTTCTAGGCTTCTTGGGCAATGTTCTCTTTTGCCATACTGTATGAAAGTTATTATTTTGAAGTCCATTGTGTGCTAGTTCCTGTTTCTAACTGAACATTTCTCAGCACCTTTCTGTAAATACCTTCACGAGAATTCTGTCAGTGTCCTGTGAGCATCATCCTGTGGTTTCCCACTTGGGAAACAGCCACAGCTTTCTAAGAAGTTACTAAAGAAAATACGGTGTCACAAATCATTATTAAATCATAATGGGTTGAAAAGAGATTAAAGTATCAATGAAGAAGATAGCCCCTCCCCACTCTAGCCTTCTGTCCAAAGGGTTCAGAAATTCCTGCTTTACTTTGAAAACCTCTGAAGTTTATTTTGCATTTTCATTGTGTTTTTGGCTTAAGATAGTTACTTTGACTATAAGTAGTCAGGATTGTGCTTTGTGCTTAAAATACACCAGACTTTTGGATACTGAACAGTTGCCACTTCGACAAACCAAATACTAATACCAATAAATTCAATGTCAGTCAAAGTCAAGCAGAATTTTGCTTTTAGTTGTTAGCTCATTGAGCTATTAAGTTGTTTGGGCGCTTAAAAATAGGATTCCATTCTTTATTGTCAACCTCAACAGAAGTTCTCCTATTAAAGGTTATTCTTTCTCACATAGAGTGATATAAACTTTATGTTTGGGTTTTGTACTGCCAGTTACTTTTCTAAATTAGAAAATGTGCTCAGAATGCCCAGATTAAAACCTGTGAGTCTTAGAGTCTCCTTTAGAGAGTGCCACAATAGCTGGATTGAACTGGTTTTTAAGGTTTTCTGATGCCTTAGAAATCCTACCTGTTGGACGTCCTTTGTCTGGAAGTCCTATTAAATTATACCAGTTTACAAAATTATCTAAGGTATCTCCTGCTCCACATAAGGTCAGAGAAACCTCACCGATTTAGATTCCTGTCTGAGACTCTGTGCCCAGTGTTGCTATTCAGAATTCCGAAAAGAATTTTTCTGCTGTGGTAGATGATTTAGTGAGTGTGGGCTAGTACTGATAAAACTCCATATCTGTGTATTTATTATAATCAAAATATTTCAGTAAATACATTTTATAGCTAAAATAGTGAATTTATCTATCAATATAGTTGGAAATCTTAAGAATGCTGTTTATGTTTTAATATCAAATATGGGAATTTTCCTTCATTGTTATTAGAGTCTTTACTGTGGTTAAATACATTTTCATATAGTATCCTGGAATTTTACCTAAGAATTAAATTGTTGTTTCTAAATTAAATGTCATGTTCCTATTGTAACTGGGATTTTAGAAAACAGACAACTAAAATCTATGTCCATGGCTGCCTTTGAAGTTTGCTTTCAGTAATCATTTTTCTCAAGTTGTGTAATCAAAATATTCATCCTTCTAGGAATATTTTGATATTATTATTTGTAATTTTCTACTTTGGGAATTTAACATGTAAAAAGTTAACCTGTTACATGTGAGGGGAGAGTTTCAGAAGAAGAAAAGTGTATCTGTTGAGCAAAGCTAAGCAAATGGGATCTATTCAGGGTGACAGAGAGAAGCCCTCCCTTGAGCCATCATCTCAAGTGTTTGAAGAACCTTAGAAACATTTTTTTTCTGAAACACTGAATATGTTGAAAGCATGTCTGTCATTGCTTGAAAACAAAGGCAGACCTTTAATTTCTTTAATTTTAACAGGAATTAATGTAGGCAGCATATTTAAGCAATTAGTAAGTGTTTAGGTAGGCTTAGAAAAGTGTTTACAAACAAGTTGAATGCAAGGGCAGGGTCCATGGTTCACTGTGATTTCAGAACTCATGCAAAAGAGCTCTTTTCCATCCCAACACAAAGACACTTTAGAAGTGATTTATTGTTGCTTTTCTTTTGTAATCATATCATTGTTAACTTTTTTGAAACTCTCAAATCTGAAATCTGCTGTTAATGCTTTTCCTTCATATGAGGGCAAATTTATATCTCATTTGAAATTTTAATTTCAGATTTAATTTGAGAAAGTAAATGAGTATTTCTAGATTATAAATTTTTATGAAAGGTTGGTGTTTAGGTGTTAACATTTGACATTATAAGAAATATATCTGCAGAAAAGCCCAGTAGAAATTATGACAGAGGCATAGCTTGAATTTTACTTTTCAATTTATTGGCCTATCTCCCTGAGATTTGCATTTTACCTGGTGTGTCCTCCTGTCTGTGTGTCCTCCATACAGAAGAGAATTGACCAGGATATGGTGATGCTGACTGTCAGAGACATTTGGATGTTTTTGGGTTCTGATTTTGTACATGTATTGGTATTTGTTATTCTTAAGGCTTTTACTTTTTATAATGCATATCAAAGTACAGAAAAGTTATAAAACAAATAATATCTCATTTTTTAAAAAGGGAAGTAGTGTGATGTGGCATTAAAATTGTTAGTGTTTCAAGGTCCCTGTGTACCTTGTAAACAGAGTCCCTGCAGGATCCTGGTGTTGAAACTAACCAGAGTCTGTGTTGGGGTTTGAGAGGACTGCCTATGAAATGGGCGTGCATGCACAGGCTGAATGTCTGCTCCTACAGCCTAGGCTGATAGGAAGATTAGTTGGCTAGGAGTATTCCTTTGCCTTGTTTTTCAAATGGAACTTTTTCCTAATTTAAAATCATAGAAAACATAAAATGTGAAGATATTAGAGAACAAAAATGTGGTTTTGGTGCCATTTAAATATAAGACTTCTGACAATCGAAGTGTATTCATCATCAGTGTAAACTAAATGTTCAAAATAATGATGAGAGACTGGAGAAATACAAATTTCAGAATAAAATAGTAATTATGATAAACTTAAAATTCAACTTATGAATAAAGCATAACCAGCTATAAAACAAAAATCACAAGTTTACAAAAGGATATCTGAGTGTTAATTTGGGGAATTTTATCAGAGAATAATTTTAGTGTAAATTGCTGAATTTGTAACCACCTTTTAAAATTAGACCTTCAGAGCCTCTGCCCCTTCTCTCTTTAGATTTGGATTAAACTAAATTCTATGAATGATTTGTAGTGCTGATTTGAAATTCTTTTTTTAACAGAAGGAAAAGGAGAAGATCATTTTCTGCTGTTTCTAAAAAAGATTTTAAAAAGGATTTAAATATGTAGTTCTGTGAAATAGTCTGAGAGCCTTAGGAGGTGTTGAAAATTGCCTTCCTTGTTCTTTACTGGAAAGCTTAAAACTTTTCTAGGTTAGTACAATAAATTTCAAAGCCTCATTCTAAGGATAGTTTTGTTCTGTGGATTTTTAGGGGCAATTTGAATAATTTCTTACAACCTTGAGAACACTTTAAAGCCTTTCACAAGATGCAGATAAGAGTGTTCCACAAATGAGACTTGATTTTCAGAGCATTTTAAGGTGTATGCTGCTGATTAAAGACGTTTCTAATTAGCCATTGGTTTTCTGAAGGAGAATTGAAGCCTTCTCTTGTGGTCTCTAGAATTCACCTTTAGTTCTGCAGCCTGCTCTGAGTCCTTCTGGCAGTGGATGTAGTACATTGTAGAGTCTTGAGATCTACCTGTTTTGAGAACGAAAGCATCATTTTACACTTTTCAGTTGTTAATATTAAACTGTTGTCCCAGACCAGTGTTGGTGTACTGCGTATAGGTTGTTTATGGTTTTTCTATGTTACAGTTTCTGAGTATGAGAATATTCTCAGAGTAAATGATGCACCTCATACCGTAAAAAGGAAAAAAAAATCTACTGTCTGATCAGTGGGCATTAGAATCTTTAGGATACATTTTTTCGGAAACTAAAAATCAGTTTTTAAATGAGGACTCTAAGTCTTTGGTCTAAAACGCAGAATCAGAAAATGTAGCTGTCGGTTCTGTTTCTCTGAAGAGCCATCAATGGATTGTTCTAGATGGGGAAAATTTTAGGGAACCAAAGCTGGAAGCTTAACTTTGCAGGTTCAACACAGCACCGATTGAATTTTAGTCTGATAGCTTTTCTCAGGAAATTAGCTTTATCTTCTTGTATTGTCTTAATAAGAGTGTGTTCCCTTTCTTAGGTTGCCTTTTGCATTTCCTAAGGACAGTTTCTGTGAGGGTTCCATTCTGGAGAAGAGAAATTAGCTCTCCTGCTTTGACATGAAACTCATTATAATTTTTATAAGTTTATGGAAATTTTGCTACTTTGCATGTGATGGGTAAGACCTGTCATGTTCTTAAAATGAACAGTGGTGTGTCCAGTGTACCTGATTGCAAACTCAGCCTCAGACCCTTCAAACTGCTTAAGTAAATGTCAGAAAATGTTTTTTCTGTGTTTTGGTAATTTGTTATTGTCTGAGGTAATTTAATTGTGTAAATTTCTATCTTAGCTGTGTTTCTCTTCTAATATTAGTATTTTATTCGAAAACTGTCGGAAAGGTGTGTGATCTCAGCATTAAGATAGAACCGGATGGCCGATAAAATAGTTACACCAGTCGTGGTGGAAGAAGCCCTGTTGGTTCTTTCTTGGCAGAGTTAGAGGTTTCCAGAGAGTCAACGTCCAGGTGAGTACAGCGTGCATCTATCTGTAGGACTCAGTGACCACATACACTCTAATTTCCCGAAGCAAAACCTGTGCATCCTCAGGAGGGGATTTCAGTCTGCTCTGTGGGCAGGGCACGCGTCAGCCTTCCCAGGGATCCCTTTCAGACTTCTAAAGAAAGGTATAAGGCAGTCCTCAAAAATAATTGTCATGCATCATGTTTTAAAGGACTATGTGTGAAGATGTGTTGCCATAATTGGTTACCTAAACTGAGATGAAAATAAACCACCAATAGTAAACTTAACTGGAAAAAAGAGAGATTTAAATATTTATCTGAATAAATTGATTTACTTTTTGAAAGAGACAGAATTTTAGCCAAAAGAATTGTTTTTGTTTCTGAACATGCTTTTAAGTCCTAGAAGTTTGTAAACAAAGTAATTATTAAAATAAAATAAAGTTTGGCAGTCTGCAAAAGGTCTTAAGCATTTGTCTTTGACAGTTAATAAACATATTTTAAATGGCCAAAATTCATCAAAGATTTTAGTATCTCCAATCATATTAGTTGTTTCTCAAAGAAAAGTGTTAACAGATAGCCTGGTATTCAGCTGCACATCCGCTGTGTTTGGGAACTTTAACTGTTACGTGTTTTCTCAGACAGTGCTGCTTCGGTGTTGGGTAAAGGCACTGTTCTGAGTGTTTTCTTCAAGAGTCCTCTTTGTGGGTATTATAACTCCATTCGGTTTTATTAAGCTTTTATTTCTTAAGCGTGCCCCTGTTCTCACTGCATGCTGTTCTTCCAAGGGAGTAGTCGTGTTCTGAAGTACCTTTGCCCACAGTTCAGGTTATCTCAGAACAGGCACTATAGATATAACTGCTCGGCTCCACATTGGCCCAGTGTCATTCTTGAATGAAATGATACTCAGTTCACCCTTTCTTGGTCACAGCAAGCAAAGGAGAAAGCAGCTTAAAAGAGCAGAACGGGTCCCGTCCTGAGGGTGACTCATAATGCCTCTCTGCAGTCCATGGTCCCTGTGCCAGAATGAAAAGGAACTTGTTAATTAAAACCAAAATGCCCGTGTGTCTGCGAACTTTTTTCCTAATCAGGATTCAGACACACTGGTGTGCTCCCCTTGGTATCCAAGTGTGCTTGCTGCTTGGCTCTGCTGTGCTCTCACTGCTGCCACCCTGTGTATGGCAGTGCCGCGGCAGGCACCTAGTTGCTATGTTAGCCAGTGGTGAGGTTCTGGAGCACCCGTGGGACAGGAGCTTGCAGGGCAATGAGCGCAGACGCTCCTGTGTGTACTGCTGCACTCCAGCTAGGTCTCAAAAGTTCTGCAGCTCACAAGTGCCGTGATCAGTTGCCAAAAGTGAAAATTTGGGAAAACCCTAAAGGTAAATGTTGTCTGTCTAATCCGCCGTTTCACTAAAATGAAACAGCACTGGGCGAGTTCTTCAAGTGTGGCTTGAAACTGGTCAAGTCCGAAAGCAGAGGTCCCGAGCGTGTAAAGATGAGAAGTGTCATGAGAGTTTTTATGTTAGCCAAGTTATAATTACAAGTTCTCCCTAGTAAAAGCAAAACCAAAACGATCGCACACAAAAAGAGACTGTTTCTGCTTAGGAGGAAAGGAAACTTAACTTGATTGGTTAAGTTCTGTGAATCACTGACCAACATGACTTTTACATTATATCATCATCGTATTTAAGTATTAATGCTGTGCTTCAGCCATAAAACACTTGGGCTGGATCGCAGCATCATCCGTTTGCTTTTACCTTTCTTGTTTCATTTTCAAAGCAGCCTGAGATAGGAAGTTCAGACAGAGTGGGTACACAGCACGCATTGAGTGAGTCTCAGTATGAGCAGACTACAAAAGCTAATTATAAATTCATTTGTTGGTGTAGACCGGTTATGTCAATACCAAGATTAACATATTTAAGAAGTAATAAATTTGTTGCAAGAATTAAAATTTGAAGCTTAACATTTCACTGATTCACTCAGATTAGAGAGTGTTGTTTGAATGCTTATTAAGTTATATATTTATATGCATACATATAGATGGAATTGGTGGAAAATGTATGTGCTTTCTAAGGGAAAGTAGATTCAAAAATATTATAAATCTAAACTTTGTTTTACAGGAAGGATCTCAGACATAGTTCATTTGAGTCAGATTTACGGCCAAGCCACCTGATTTCTGGATGGTCACTGTTTCTTTCAGGAGTTTTGAACAGCTTTGCTTCAGTAAACAATGTAATTCTATATGGTAGCAGTGGAAAGTATTGCTTGGGTTGGTTAATTTTCGATGTTGAACTTCTAAGACCAGAGTGTACCAATGGCCCTTCCCTCCCAGGAGCCGTAAAGGAAATCGCTGCAGTGTGTGTGCTGTCTGCCCCCGTGAGAAGGCTGAGAGCGAGAGCTTCACCTGGGCAGTCCTGTGATGATCCCCATGTTGAAGGGTTGGACATTTTTTCAGCTCCGTAAATACCATTTTGAATTTTTAAAAATAACTGATATGAAAATGTAATTAAATTTTGAATCAGTATTGGAATACTATCACCTTCAAAGAAACTTTTTAAAAATTTATTTGCTTCTCTTGTTTCTTACCCTTCATAGCAACCTCAAGGTAAAACTAGACTGGCTGACATTATTTTAACAAAAACATTGTAAACAGCTGTACAGATTTGCCTAAAATCACAAGAATTTACACTGGTTTAAAAGACAGACTGCAGCTTTCTTGCCTTTGCTTGAGGACAGAGAGCCATGCCACTGCTCGAGATGGTCATTGGTACCTAACGTTGACCCATTCTGTAGTGAGAGACCAGACTGGCTTTGTTTTTTACTTCATGTCCCGATGACTAAAACTTGATTCTTGTGCTAAGTGGGAGTCGAGGTACCCTTGCCACTCTTTTAGGGTACCTGTGTTCACTGCCTTAACTTTTGTTTGCTTTTAAAAATGCCAGTTAGGTGGTGGGCGGAAGTACAAAAGAAACACAAAGGCAGTATAATTTTAAATGTCCAAAGAATAACATAGATATCAAACACTATGGGAGGAAGAAGGGAAGCTTGAGATGGGCCTTGGAAAAGGCTTGAGTTAGAAAGAGGCAGGAAAAAAGAGGGAGTGACATTTAGGTGAAAGAAATGGTTTCACCAGGAGTAGGAGGCAGAGATGTGCTTCTCGCCTGGTACGCTGAGGGAGCCATGCAGGGCAAGAGGAAATTGGTGTGCTGGGTCTGACCAGGACAGGCCTCACGTGGTCCTCTACTATGTGGAGTGCTCAGGTATTCTCCGTTGGGTCCATGTTCACCAGAATTCTGGGTATTTGTTTTCAATAGTGACTGGTTCTCAGCAACCCTTATAACTTACAGTTTAGACATCTGGCTTCTACTCATAAAACCACCCATGGTCCCTCGGTTGGAACCAAAATTGCAGTTTGGCACTTCTGCTGTAGGGGCATAGTCACGGTGGACATGTGGAGAAAGGACAGGAGAGCCAGGCTCAGGGGAGCAGTCCTAGAGCAAGGGCACGCAGCTCTGTGAAGGTCTGACCTGTGACTGAGGATCGGGATGGCAGTGGGCAGGAACAGCAGGGGAGGATAGCCAATGAGACAAGGGCTATGCCCTGTCAGGTCTTCAGTGGGCTTTTGTCCTGGCTGGGAGAGAGGCTCGCTGAGTCTTATGCTGGACCTTTGGTGATCCAGTGATACTCAGGCCCTGAGCTCAGTCCTCTCCCTGCAGTCCCCACCCTTAGTGTCTGCTGAGGCCTTTGCCTAAGACTCACCGAGCCTCCTGCCGCCTTTCCAAAGCAGGCTGTGCCCTCTGCACGGTCCCTGCCTGCCTGGCGTTTCTTTGCTTCTGGGTTTCCGTAGTGTTGCCCACCATTTCTTCCGAGCCCTGGGGAGACTGTATCTAGCTGTTTAGCTGTCTAGCTGAGGTGGCTGTACCAGAAGACTATGCATGGCATGAGGCGAGCTGCTGAGACAACCTGTTAGGCTACCCCTCCCATACTGGAATTTCCCAAGTTTCCTCTCTGCTTATAAACTGTGCTCAAATTTTCTTCCATCAAAAAAGCAAAACCCAAATCTTAACCTCTCCATTCCAGCCCCTCAAGTATCTCTTTCCCTCGGCAGTGCCGACCTCCTGAGGAAACAGTCTGTGTTTTGTATGTGGTCTCATTCCTTTACCATCCAGCCTATCACGGGAGAAAACAGCACCCTTTCCCTAGGAGGCAAACCTAGTGGCATCTTTTTGTTATCACCATGGGGTGATCTTTGGTGCCATCATCTGCAAATTCTAGCCTTTTGCTTTCCTGTGTCCTGCTGTTCTGTTACACTGCTGTCAAAACCGGTTATGGGTACAAAAATTCATTTTGCTGCTTTCTCAACTTTTGTCTATCTTTAAAATGGCCTACAATAGATTTCAGATGATCTGTACAGGCGGCATTCCCCGTAATGCTGTGCAGGGAATCTGTGTGTCTATATGCTACAAGCACTGTGGTTCTGTCCCAAAAGGTACCCGGTAGTGACGATGGCAATTTACATACAGCGCATGATGCTCACAGCTTTCAGGAACTGAGAAAGGCACACAACCCATTTTGAGACTTTGGCCCTGCTGTGAGGATCTCAGACCAGTCACCTTATATTTTACTCCACTGAGGATAAACACTTGCTCTTTAGCATGAGACAGATATACAAGTAACATTGTAATACACAATTCCAGTAGTCATGGCTTTCCTCCAAACAGCTTTTTTTGGGGGGGGCAATAATTACTCCTGGGGACATCTTCCTAGGGAGATGACTTTCATCACAGAGCTCCAAACCGCTGCGCGAGGTTTGTTCAGGCTTTCTTCCCCATGACTTATCCTACAGATTGTACAGATGTTCACTATATGTCTGGTTCTCAGAGAAAGAAGAGATAAAAGATGGAGGTGCACACCTTGTCCTCTAATGCCAGCTCAGGAGGAAGACTGGATACACACAGATGGGACTGAGCTCCTAGCGGGTAACAAGGCGGCTGGACACAGGCACTATCACTGCAGCTCAGAGAGCAGCCCAGGGATAGAGAAGGGGCTGGCTCACTTGTCTGAGGAGCTTTTCGCAGGGTTATGCCTGATGCATAGCTTTCCAGGAGCCCCTGCCGTCTAGCCATGGGCCTTGAGACTACAAGAAGAATGAGAGAGGACAGCAGTCACCGTCATCCTGCAAGGGGCACCTTACACGCGGCTCAGGCGCTCCACTTCCTTCTGGCTGGCAGTCCCCAAGGAGAGCACAGGGCGTTCGGGATGGTGGCTCTCTAGCTGGTCCCCTGACTTGTTCCCTTTGTCTCTAGTGTCTGAAGTTTCCCCTCACTGGAGCAGGACTGCTATCTCATTATCCTGTCAGGTTTTTCCAGGTTGTTTCTCATCATTCAGACGATTCTTTTGTTGTTTGCTGCTGTCTCCAAGGGTCCTTGTTCATCCAGCCCCTCAGAACTATGCATCTTTGGATTCCTTCTTCCTGTCTTCTGCCACCTGTCAGTCTGAGGAAGCCCTGCTTGCAGTCTGAGGAGAGGTTCTAGCTTAGTACCTGATATCTGACTCGAAGCAGGCATGGTGCAGTCTGCAGTATGCATAAAACCCAGGAGGGAAAGATTGACATGTAGGGAGTTGGCTTATATAGAAAGATGCATGGGAGACCACGAGAGAGGCAGATAGTGGTTTCATGAGCGTGAAGCTGCACATAGCACCAGAGGAACCTGGTGCTCGGTGAGGGAGTGCGCAGAGGGCTAGGAGATCCAGCAACCTGCAAGTGTCGGGGCATGCTGGCTTGCCAATGAGCAAGGCCCAGTGGAAAACCAGTGCCACCAAGGGAAAGTGCAAGGAAATGACCAAACAGCGGGACTTGGGAAAGCAAGAGGCTACAGTTTGCAAAGTGATGGCACTGAAGATCACCCCATGGTGATAACAAAAAGATGCCACTAGATTTGCCTCCTAGGGAAAGGGTGCTGTTTTCTCCCGTGATAGGCTGATGAGACCACATACAAAACACAGACTGTTTCCTCAGGAGGTCGGCGCTGCCGAGGGGAAAAGATGCTTGAGGGAGGTAAAGCTAGAATATTTGTGAATAAAATATCCACAGAATTGGTGAATAAACATGATTATCTAGTTTTCTCCCAATTGTTAGCTAGGTAGGTTTATAGTTCTTATGTGGCCATGTACATAGCTCATTGTTTACTTCTCTGGTAATTTTCTTCAACTCAATTCTTAGATATAAACTGAGTGGGCAAAAAAGATAAATGTGTGTGTTTTCCTTAGCATGTCAGTCACATGGTCATTTGGACCTCTAGGAAGACTCTCGGTGACCAAGTCAGACCTGAGGGTGTCTGCATCTCAGCCGTCAGCGCCACCCACACTGTGTATGCTTTTGTTCCTCACCCGTGTCTATCATTGCTCCCCTTAACTGTCACCTCGGTCATCATTGCCTTTGCTGTCTTCCTGGACCCCAAATCCCATTGTCCAACTTCCTGTTTTTACCCAAAAGACTGGCTCAGAAGGTACACGGTGCATGCTTTAACGCTGCTGTGTTGGGGAGGTGCATTGGTATCGTGCTTGGCTGCTCAGAGCCCATGTCCTCTACCATGCTCAGGATCATCACGATCATTATTGTACTTTTTGACATTACAGGTTTGCGTTAAGGTAGGAAAAGACTCACCTGTCAAAGCGAACTAATTAGATCTGGCAAAGCAGGAAAATTAAAGAGAGATTGTGCACATTGCCAAATAAACGTTTTTAAATGATAATGTAAATTGGCACTTGAGCTATCTGAATGACTTCAGCTGAGGAATCTGAAGTATCGGGACTACTCACAAGTCATGACCCAGGTGCCCTGAAGTTACAGTGCTCCCAGACACAGCACACAGCACACACTCTCATGAGCAGTGCAGCCCTCCCTAGTGCCTACCTGGAAGATCACTCCTTCCTTCGCTTTTCTCACCCTCGCCCCCGCCTGTGACGAAGGACAGTGAGGACAGTGACGTCGCTAGGTAATTAAAACGCAGCAAGTGCAAGGTGACAGTGCGTCCAGTGCCTGTCAGGATCTGAGCCAGAGTTACTCCCCAGCTCTGCCCAGAACATTCTCTCCCATCTCTCGTCTCTGGACTCTGCTGTTCCCCTAAGGAAAGCTCTTTCCAAGATTACTAAAAGCTCTGGAGATCCAAGAAAAGCATGAGGAGGGGGGAGCTTCTGGGGTGGCAAGAAGTAAGGAGGGCTACTGCCAGAATGGGACATCTGGGCCAGTAGTCAGAGCCAGTCTGGAAGCAAGGAGTGAGCGAGCTCTGAGGCAACCCGCTCCGAACAGTTCCTTCTTGACGTGTGCCCTTTTCCTCTGAGGCAGGAGAGCTTCTTGGGACTTCATCCTGTGTAGTAGCCTCCCTTGCTCCTCTTGCCTGGCTCTCTGATGGTTTACTCCCAGCATTGGGTTCCTTCCCACACTCCTGCGGTCCGAAGTGTCTCTGCCACTGCCATTCTCCATACGCACCTTGAGCTTCGCTTATTTTTATTATGATATATATATTGTGGCACTGGCTATTGAATGCATCGCCTCACCCAGGCTAGGCAAGCATCCTTCCACTGAGCGACATCCCAGCTCTCACCTTACTCTTTCAAACCATTGATGGTAGCATAGCCCCAGACTGGCACCCAGCCTCCACATACACCATCTGGTGACCCTGAGCCCTCCGCTAGGCCAGACCCCAGCCCAGGGCTGCCTCCCTTACATCCTCACCTGAGGCCCCCAAAAGCTGAGTTTCCCTTGAAGTACCCCCAAGAGTAGGAAGAAGAGATAACGTGAGGCCCAACAAACCCCCTACACCTCATTGCCCATTATCGCATTGATAATTCAGGCTGCATCCTTCCATCCTCAGGCTAAAACTGGCCCAGATCATTCCCTGGGTCTAGGCAGTGTTCCCCTTCTTCGGAGACGACTATGAGAGCTGGAAAAACTCCATCCACCACAACCTTTCCTCCAACACCTGCTTCTTTAAGGTGCCCAAGGACGATGTGAAACCCCAGGTTAAGGGCAACTTCTGGGTGATGTGCATGCCTGATCCCAGCAGAGGTGCTGTGTCTTCAGAACACTGCCCTGTGCCAGCAGTGGCAGACCTGGGACACACAGAGCTTTTGCCAAGGACCTGAGCCCCTTCATGCCTTGCTGAGAATCCACGTTAATTGGTCTACCCCAGAAAGGATTATGGTTCTGCTATTATGACAGACCTGTCCAACATGCCTACACCTATCCCACACACAGGGGCTGGGTCTGGAAAGGCCGTGCTCAGCCTAGAGTAGTCTTTTTGTGATCTTCTCAGGCCCTTGTACCATCCTCTGCCATCCGTCCATCCCTCTGTCACCATGCCTTCCTGGCTCCAGGCTGGAGGAAGATGAAACAAAAATGAGTCCAGACTGAAGTCTTGCCCTTGCTCTGTTGCCTGGGAAGGAGGTAGCACGTTTTGGGGAAAGGGTTAGGAAATGAAAAACTGGAACCCTACATGATTTGGGGGGGGTGATAGAGGTAGTAGAGATAGCAGTAAAGGAATTTACAACATTTAAAAAATCAACTTTGTGAGTTTCCCAGGATCTATTAAATAAGTTGCCATTCAGTGTCTTCACCCTACTAACTCTTGCTTGTATAAAATTCTACTGACTCATTATAGGATGCATCTCCTGTCCACTGTCACTCACTGCCCACGACAGGCCAGTATACCTTGCTATAACTGAGCCACCTGAAGCTGAAAAAAGCTGAACCGCTTATGCAGACCACAGTGCCCTGTTTGACCCAGATGAGATTGCTCCCACACACCACCAAGTCTCACTGCTGCTTCTGCTGTGTCCTCTCCTGAGACCCCATGGCTCCCACCAAGGGAAGCCTCGTCCCAATGGTGTTCAGCACACCCCAGCTCTAGTCCTGTTCTGCTGTACCCTCCTCTCGGGAGCACCCTCCACCCAGATCTCTTCTTGCTGTGGACTGTCTTTGTACCTAGCGTGTATTTATTTTGTGGTGTTTTCCTCCTTCTGTTTTTGGTTGTCAATAATGATGAATTATCAGTGCCCCTTTGTTAGCTCTTCCCCTGTAGACTATCGAGTGTTGTGTTCCAGTGACACTTTAAGACCTAAGGGAGATGATAGACATGTATTTGTCTCTAAGTTGCTTCTAATGTATTCCATGGTGCCTTTGTGCAGGAGTCGGGACTATCTGGTCCATTAAGGGAAAATGAACTTTCTAGTCATGACCACAAGGTGGCACAGTGACTACAGCTTCCTGGTATCGTTGAGAATGGTCCAAGACAAGAAAAAGGTCTTGTCTCCTTAAATGCTTGATATGCAATTGAAAGTCCAGAGAACTTCCAAGTTTTCAATTCTCAGTCATTTGTGGAGACAACTGTTTTCTTCATCATCTGGTGGGCCAACGAGGCGGAAAGGGCCCTCCTCTTCCCCTTCCTCTTCCTATTTTCTATTCATTATAAAAACACTTGAGTGCCTCCTATGTGTATCCATATTCTAATTGTTGAGTTGTGTTGAACCCCACCTCTCCCTGTGACTTCCCTCTGTACATCACCCTCACCAGCCTGGATGTGCTGGATGGGCGGTAACGCCGCACAACTCTGGCCAACCCTTGCCTTAGCCACAGGGGAACTATGGGTGATTAGCCGGGGTGGGAAATGGAGATAATGGGCTTTGTAAGTGGGTCATGACCCCTTTGGAGATGTGAAGGACCCTTTAACAGGGGCCACCTAAGACCATCCTGCATATCAGATATTTACATTGCAATTCATAACGGTAACAAAACTACAGTTAAGAAGTAGCAATGAAAATAATTTTATGGTTGAGGGTCACCACGACATGTGGAACTGTATTAAAGGGTCCCAGCCTTAGGAAAGTTGAGAACCACTGGGCTGTGTGAAAGAGGCACCTCAGTTGTATGTGTTTTAAAGGGCTTAATAGTCCTCTACCCGGGCAGTGGTGGCACACACCTTTAATCCCAGCACTTGGGAGGCAGAGGCAGGCGGATCTCTGTGA
>LOEQ01000433.1:302979-317750 GCA_001685075.1 Bramus lutescens | reverse complement strand
CCATGTGGTTGCTGGGAATTGAACTCAGGACCTTTGGAAGAGCAGGCAATGCTCTTAACCACTGAGCCATATCTCCAGCCCCCAGCTTTTCTTTTTAGCTCACTTGAGGACAGTAATTCTGACAGGGGTGAGGTAGTTTTACTTTGCGTTTCCCTGACGTCAAAAGATATTGAACATTTTTTGGAATAGCTATTGGTTTTCTCTCCTTCCCTTCTTCCCTCCCTTCCATTTTTGAAAACTGTGTGTTCAGCTTATTGGCCCATTTGCTGGTTGGCAGTTTTATTTCCGGGGCATTTAACTTCTGTAATTCTTTGTAAGTTCACTACTGGCCCCTTTCCGCAGTGTGGCACGTTGACTTTCCCTAATTCTGAGGGCAGTGAGTTAACTCTGCTGATTGTTTCCTTTGCTGTACAGAAGTTTTACTGTTATGCAGCCCCGTCTGTTAATGCTTGGGGTGACTCTCATTGCTGTTGGTGTTCTATTTCCAAAGCTCTTGCTGACCCCAATACCAGGAAGGGTGTCCCCTGGGTTTTCTTCTGAAAAACACATGGTGTCTCTCCGTGAAGAAGCTAGCCAATGATATATGTATATATGTAAACAAATGTGGGTGCGGGGTGCCTTTGAGGAAAAACAAGAAGGCTAGCTATACAAAAGGACTGGATGGAGGTAATAAGCATGAGTTACAAAAAAGAAAGGATGCAAAGCTACTTGTTTTTCTAGTTCCAGCTCTGACATCTATTTTTTCATTTGGGTGGTGACTAAGAACATAAAATACATGTGATATCGAAAGCTCCGCTTCTTTATTCAAATGCCTATTCTAACTGGATAGAAGTTCATGGAGTTGGACAGGCGTTGGGTCTGGTTAATTTTGCTGTATGATGTTTTAGGGGGTTTTCGTAAGTTATTTTTTAATAATAGAGCTTATAAAATTTTAAAAATAAAGAAAGGGGGTATTTTAAAAATGAAAAGCAAAGCATAATAACCGATGACAAATGCAGGTGGCAGCAGAGTCACCATGTTCTCCCTCTGCATGGCCCCAGAAGTCCCAGGGCACACAGCACAGATGGAATTCCACAGACTAAAACATGCTTACCACAGAATCCTGGGTTCTACCTAAATCTCTCCTTCTCATGTCTCTGTCTCAGGAAATGTCCAGTCTCATGGAGGCTCAGAGCTCGGATTCCTCCAGATGCCCTCCCTTCCCGCATTCTCTATGCAACCAACCAGGAAGTTACCAAGGCTCCTTCCAAACCATTTGCTGTCTCTCCAAGGCTACGTCTTTGTACTTCCGCAAAGATCACAACTTGTCTTAAGCCTCTTCTAGCCTCCTGCTTGTCTTTGTCACCTTCCTAGATGCAGCTCTTCAAATCACGTACCGTATTGTCCCACCACACCACCCCCTTGCATCAAAACTCCTTCAGAGTATCTCTGAAATGATGCATGCAAGCCCTGACACCAGAACCTGTGAGCAACTGGAGTGGTGTCTCTGAAGATGTAACTTCGCCTAAGGGCGAAGATCCTCCTAGTATCCTTAGAACTAATGGGGAGACTTGACGCAGCAATACAAGGGTAGGCTATGTGGAGATGGAAGCAGAGGCAAGTGCTGGGCTCCTGGGCAAGGGCAGACGGGATTAGCAAAGTCAGCAAAGGCTGGGTAAGGTGTGGAACAGATCCTTCTTTCAAACCATCTGCAAGTATCCTATCCTGCCAACACCGTAATCTGGTAAGTCTGGCTTCTAGAACTAGCAGGGAGGGGGGCTTACTTCGTTTCAGCCAACCAAGTTTGTGATGTTTTTATAGTAGCCCCAAGGAAAGGAATACAAGCAACTTCCCATTGTGCTTCCACTAAAAGCCATGTTACTTTACAAGGTGCAACCTTGCCCAGTTCCTGCCTTTTCTTGGACCCCATCTCCTCCACCGTCCACCCTCACTGCTTAAGGCTTCATTGGGCTTCCTGTCTAACACAGCAAGTTTTCCTCTTCCACAGAAACACATGTTTGGGTTGGGAAATTTTCTCTAGATGACAACTACACGCTACATGACTGGTCCTTCCTTCCTTCCTTCCTTCCTTCCTTCCTTCCTTCCTTCCTTCCTTCCTTCCTTCCTTCCTTCCTTCCTTCTTTCTTTCTTCGCCTGTTTTCTGTATAGACATTTGCTATTCTCTTGGTGATGCGATTAAAATGGCCAGATAATCACCTTCCCAGCCTCCTTTGCAGCTTGACATTGACTTCTTGAGTGAGGTGTTTCCTGAAAATAATAATAATAATGGAAAAATTATGTTTGCATAATGGAACAGCCAACATGTTGAATCCTTTGAATCCTTCTGGAGATGGTGGTGGCCACAGCAGCAAACAGGTCTAGTTTTCAGGGACAGCTGAGGGAGGACAGTTAGCATAGTGCCTGGTGGCTACTGCTCAACATGACTGGGTCAGTCGAGTCTGAAAAACCATCCACCGGGCCTCCGTTCCTATCCCCAGGAAAATCTGTGTCCTTTCCGAGGAAACTACAGAAAGCCCTTCTGCTCCTGTTACTGAACACTAGGGTTTTCTGTCTCAGACTTGCTGATGACAGTGACCCCTGCCTGGTCCTGACTCTGCAGCCTGCCGGCTAAGCATGCGCACTGGCTTCTCCCTGGCCCTGAGCCCATTGTCTAACTTTAGCTTCTTCCTAAGCAGAACATTCCCTGATACCGGCATAAAGATCAAATGGCCGGACACCAACACAGACAGATTACTTCTGAGAGTGATGCTGCGGGACCTTCTAGGGTCATTCTGCATCCTCACCTGCAATGCTAGATACCCATGAGGAGCTGTCTCTCTGGTCCACTCCCTGACCAATACAACCTGGGCAGTCGGGTTTTAAACGCTTTCTAGGTTTTACCTTTATTTTTCAGACTGATGAAGTTTAAAATTAAAATGTCTGTTTAAACCCCAAATTACACAAAGAAGACACCATTTTCACAGACTCTCCAATGCTAATTTTGCCATATAGCTTCATTATTTTATTCACAAATATACACATGTTCCATGCATTAGGTCGTTTTCAACTGCCACAATTTTCATTTTGGAAGGAATAGGATGATAATGTCATTACGGCAAGAGGCCAGTAGGCGGCAGTTCACAGACTCACGAGAATACAGAGTGCAATGCAAGTCTTCATAAGGTTTTTCAAAGAAAAATACTGTTTAAAGGGACTAAGGAGAGATACTGAAAACTTTTTCTAATTGTCTCAAGGCTATTTTGTAAGTTAAAATAAAAATGGATATTTAATTCAGCTTTTCCACACTTAGAATTCTTACTGTTGAAGGAAGTATGTATTTAGGTACAGCTTTTCTCGGAAAGCAAGAATAATGAAAAATTGACCCACAGTGCTAAAGATGAGACAGTGACTTATCTGTCATTGTCTGTCATTGCTGTCAATGTCAGTGCTGTCAATGGTGGTGGGGGAGGGTCCCAACTGTGCCCCGAGAAAACATTGGGCAGTGTCTGGACCAGTGTTTGATGTCACAGCAGGGGGAGATGGATGATTGTTGGGGGGGAGGTAAATGCCAAAGGTATGATGTCTAAATGCCCCCCATCACACAGGCAGCTCCCACCCAGCCTCGCACATCACTACTAACGTTAAGAGGCCTGACAGACAGCCATGCACCCACCAGGATTTTTTATCAGAGGGGGAAAAAAAAGGGAAAACAAACCCACACCTAAAAACTATGGAAGAATCCTCCACGCAATTCATGATAAAAGTACAAAAGAATCTTCCATACGATTCATGATACACAGTGTTCATGTAAAACATAGGCTTGTTCCAGAGGGAATGGGAGAGCACTTCTCCCAAGCCAAACATCAGTGTTCATAGCTCAGGACCACAGACAGCCTCAGGGCACTTGAAAATAAACGCCCCACTTCAGAGAGATTCCGTAAAGTTTTAGGATCACAGAACGAAGAAAAAAAGCCCAAATCAACACATTGACGAGTCGCGTCGATGGGGGACAGTAAGCGGCCAGGTACAGCAGAAGCAGTGCGTGGTGAAGCCCGTTCTGGAGGTTTCTGAGGCTAACTTATAATGTTTAGATTTAGGGGTGTTAGAAGTTAACAGTCAGATAACACATGGATTGGCAACAAAGAGCCATGAACAGACTGAAGTGAGCCCAAGGTGCTGCTGATTCTCATACGGAACCGCGCATGTCTCTACTATCTCCATGGTGAGGTTAGGGCCAGTCAGTCAATCTTCCATACAGACGCGGTTTCTTTAGAGACTTCAGTCACAGTCGTCATTAAAGGAGATGAAAGGGCCTGGCAAAGATGGCTCAAAGGTGAAGGCACTTGCTGCTGGGCGCTGGAAGCCTCATGGCCTGAGTTCTATCCCTGGAACTAAGAACTAAGGGCGGAATGAGGATTGCAGAAATGTCTCAGTCACAAAGGCTGGGCTCGAGACCAGAAGTGAAGGTGAGGTGAAGAGAACCAATTGTTCTCTGCCTACACACACATATATCACTCTCACACACATCACACACACATACCTCCTTCACACACAGCACACACACACATACATCCTTCACACACAGCACACACACACATACATCCTTCACACACAGCACACACACACATACATCCTTTACACACAGCACACACACAATACATCCTTCACACACAGCACACACACATATATCACTCTCACATACATCACACACACATACATCCTTCACACACAGCACACACACACATCATACACACATCCTTTACACACAACACGCACACACGTATACCACTTACACAGCATACACACACCACACAAACACATCACACACATACTTACATCACTCACACACATCATACACACACACCACTCACACACATACATCCTTCACACACATCACACACAACACACAATCCATCCTTCACACACACACATCACACACATCACACATACATCCTTCACACACACACATCACACACAACACACATACATCCTTCACACACGCACATCACACATACATCCTTCACACACACATCACACACAACACACACATACATCCTTCACACACACATCACACACATCATACATACAACACACACATCATGCACACACATTACACACATACATCATACACACATACACACTAATAATTGTTATAATGATTATTTTTTAATTAAAAAAGAAAAGGAATAAAACAGAAATTAAGTTACAATAAAATATTCTTTGAATCGTATTGTGCATAGGACAGAGACCATATGTTTAAAAAGATACGTACATACCTAGCGGCTAAGAGGGAAGGGTGGAGCGGCAAACGCTGGGGAGATGGTCAGTAAAAACTGCTATTTAAATGTTTCTTTTCTTCTTTCCGTCTTAGCCTCTAGGAGTTAGACTTTCTGGTTGCCGCCTATCAGTGAGAGCGCACACCTTTTGTCTTCCGGCCTCCACTTAGTCTACGGACAGCCTCGCTGATATGCGTCAACATTGGTTTCTGAAGGGCAGGCGACACTCCACTGTGTGTATGCATCCTTCTCATTGGTCGTTCATCTATTGCTAGGTCCTTAGGCTGTCTCCACACCTCGGTTATGGTAAATAGTACTGCCGCGGATAGGAGACGGTGTCTCTTTGAGACACTGACTTTAACACTCCTTCTTTCTATTTATGGACCTGTGTCTGTTAGTGTATGCCACTTGTGCACGGGTACCCAGAGACCCGAAGAGGGCAAGGGATCCCTTGGTGCTGAAGTTAGAGGCTTCGAGAGGCTTCCAAACCTGAGTCCTTCTGAAGAGCAGCAAGTGCTCTTACCTGCTGAGCCATCTCCCCAGCCCTGAGATACTGATTTAACAGCTACCCAAGGGTGGGGTTTCTGGGACTTATGGTGGTTCTATTGATTTATTTATTCAGTGTGGTGATGGGGGTTACCCAGCACTCACGCAGGCTGTGTGGGTGCTCTATAGTCAGGTTACTTCCTTGGCCATAATTAAGATTTTTTAAAGAACCCTCCCTTTGTTTTCCTTTTCAAAACTTTTGTAAAAAGATTTCTGTATTTTATGTATAGGAGTGTTTTGCTTGCATAAATGCATGTGTACCATAATGTGCCTGATGTCCAAGGAGAGTCCTTGGGCAAGCTAGGCAGGTGCTCTACAGCTGAGCTATATCCCCAGCCCTTGGTTGGCTCTGGGTTTTTTTCTTCTTTTTCTTCCTTTTTCTATTTTTTTTCTTTTTTTGTAGGCAGGATTTCTGTGTAAGTCTTGAATGTCCTGGCATCCACTTTGTAGACTAGCCTAGTCTCAAGCTCATAGAGAGCCACCTGCCTCTGACTTCCGAGTGCCAGGATTAAAGGCGTACACCACCATGGTACAGCCAGCCCTTAGTGTTTTGAGATGGGTTCTTAATATGTACTCCAGGCTGGTCTTGAATCTCCTGCCTATGGTTCCCTAGAACTGGGATTACAGGCGAATGCCACTGAGACCATCTTAAAATTCCTCTTCGACTGGAGAGATGGCTCGGGGGTTAAGAGCACTGACTGCTCTTCCAGGGGTCCCAGGTTCAATTCCTAGCACCCACATGGCAGCTCATAACTGTCTATAACGCCTGTTCCAGGGGATCTGACATCCTCATACAGACAGACATACATGCAGGCAAAATAACAATGTACCAAAAAATTACAAATAAGCAAATTATAAAATTATAAAAAGCTAAGAAAAATTCCTTTATTATTGTTCAAGAAGTTAACACGCTCACCATTCCTCAAGTGTTTATGAAGTAAGGAAAGCCTAAGATTTGTTTTTGAAAATAATCCTAGCTCAAAGTGGTGGTATGCCCCTGTAATCCCGTAGCGCTGGGTAGGAGGATTTAAAGTTTGAAGGTAGTCTGGGCTACTAAAAAGTTTCTAATTGTACTTCTCAAGCACTCCATTGAGCTCCTGGACAACCCTGGAGCATGGCTGTCCAGGCTTCTGAAGACGCAACTCCTCTTGATACTAATACAAATCACACCTCAGGACGCTGGGCGAGTATGCATTTGTCTATTTACTGCAGATAACGCTATAAAACATCAGACAGAGTTAAAGTTTCACGGAGGTCACAGGTACTAAGTAAGATAAGAAAGCAGGTTTTAGCTGGGGTGGTGGCCAACGCCTTTAATCCCAACACTGTGGAGGCAGAGGTGGGGACATATCTAGAAATTCCAGGTCAGCCAAGACTACTTAGTAAGACCCTGTTTCAAAAAGGCAAAACAACTAAGCAAGAAAAGAAAAAAAGAATACAGAATTCAGATTTTTATTCTGTTCTGAAATATACTAGGAGAGTTCTTGCAGTCAATGGATTATATTCAAAAACAATTGATCTTGAAAAAAATCTA
Organism: Bramus lutescens; assembly: GCA_001685075.1. Classification (NCBI taxonomy): domain Eukaryota; kingdom Metazoa; phylum Chordata; class Mammalia; order Rodentia; family Cricetidae; genus Bramus; species Bramus lutescens. Next base: position 310,415 of record LOEQ01000433.1, on the reverse strand, counting down.
GTTTTAACACTTATCAGTTCAGTGTAAAACAGCATGTACGTTGCGAACCAGAAAGCCGGTTCCTAGCTAGGTTGAGCATCACCCAGCAAGGGAGCCAATGCCGGTCCTTAGATGTAGTTCTCTCGCAAAGATCAGAAGAGAAAATCTTTAAATGGAGTCCTGATCGGAGGGGATCAGTGCTCAGCCCCTCACCAGTCTGGCAGGTCTGAGCAAAGAACTTTGTTATTTTCTCCTGTCCTGTCCTAAACCCACCTCCGTGTTTATAGTCTAGTTGACCACGTCCTTACTCTCGACGGGGAGTGAGTTTGGAGGGGGAGGTCAACCCGCACCCTCCCCTGCTTCCCAGGGCGTTTGACCTCGCTTGGCTTTCATTTTGCTGCGTTTGGACATGGGTTTTATTATGAACAGATGGCTCCGTCCTGAGGAGTCCTCGGAGGTCTTAGCCAGTACACATTGCGTCATCTCGACCTGGAGGAGAGGATGTGTTAAAACTGGGCATCCAGGTCCCAGGCCGGGCTGCAGGTACCTGCGCTGTGACCCCACAGAGCCCTGGGGGTTGGACTTTGCCTTCTCTTAGCTGAAGGTGTGGACGCTAAACTCGGCTCTTTCCTAGCCGATATTGACATTTTCAATGTTCTGGGAAGTCCAAAGCGGAGATGTCACAAAAGGGCATTTCGGCTCTAAAAAAAGTTTTCGAATAATTTTAAAAACGTAATTTGGGTTATTAATGGGGGGTGGGAGTGGGTGCCACAGCTCTCGATCGGAAGTCAGAAGACAACTTTCCGGAATCCAGTCTCTCCTTCCACCGAGGACTCACAGGACCGAACTCGGGGTGTCGGGCTAGTGGGTTAGGTGCTTTTTCCTGCTGCGCCCCGGATTCTAGCTCCAGTACCCAAAGTAAATAAATTTAAACGTCTGGCTTGTCGGGTCGCTCCTCCCCAAGGCGCGTGCCACTTAAACCCAGGAAAGTGCATCACTTGTCAGGACAAATCACGTTGATTGGGTGTGCACGGGAAGCATATTTCGCTCCGTAAAGACCACAGGGGTCAGTGCTTTGCAAGGGACAGGACGTTCACCGGGTTCCAGCCTCCCGCGTCCTCCGGATCAGGGCAGTGACTCCGCCGAGCCGACNGGCGGGGTCGGGGCTCGTCCCTCGGGCGCTTTACTCAGCTGCGGGGAGGTCGGCGATGAGGAGATCCCTACTGTGTTGAGTGGCAGTGATAGTTTTTACGCTATTCTGAGCCGATGGGCCAGCTTCCCGGGGCGACTGGGGAGGGTTTGAGTCAACCGAAATGAAAGAGCGTCTGTCTCTTGGCCCTTCAGTGTGTGCCGACCTGATCAGAGGCGCCAAGGAGAAGAACCTGAAAGTGAAGGGACCGGTGCGCATGCCCACCAAGGTAAGTGCCCGAATCTTCCGGTGGTGGTCTGAAACGGGTGTGCTTGGTGTCTCGGGGTTTGGTTGCCCAGGGAATACTTAGAGGCACAAACGGGAAATGGGTTTGTACAATTCCGCCTGTGCAGGTTCCAAGCACCTAATGGTGCTGCCTGGGCTATTCCTTACTGAAGCAGCAAACGCCAAGGGCGCCGCTGGCTGGCGGAAGTTGCTGGGACCTGTTAGCGGACGGGGAAAATGGTTCGTAGGTACATTTGGGTTTCTTTGTCTTGTTGCAGACCCTGAGGATCACTACAAGAAAAACACCTTGTGGTGAAGGCTCCAAGACGTGGGATCGTTTCCAAATGAGAATCCACAAGCGCCTCATTGACTTGCACAGCCCCTCCGAGATAGTTAAGCAGATTACGTCCATCAGTATTGAGCCGGGCGTGGAGGTTGAAGTCACCATTGCAGATGCCTAAGTCAACTGTTTTAATAAATTGACTTAATCGGTTAAAATTTGACTTTTTTTAGAAGACAGGCTTTTTTTTTAATTTATTGCATGTTTGAATGTCTCAGGGGTGTCTGGTGCAAGCAGAGATTAGAAGAGGGTGTAAGATTACCTGGAACTATGTGGAGGCGATTTTGAGCTACCACATAGGTACTGGGAACTGAACCTGAGTCCTTAGCAAGAGAATGGGAAGTTGATAGCAGACTGATTATGTGACACTTAATTCTGGGCTTTTTGTTTGGGGCATGGTCTCAATGTGCACCAGGTGGCCTCACAGAAGTCCATCTTTTTTAAAGTTTCGAAAAGTGAATATTTTGGAATTTACTAACATTGTTTACACAATTGGATTGCCATTTAGTCAATAGGGTTAGTCAGAAAATACATTGACTGGAAATGGGCCTGGGTTTTCCTTCTGACCAGTTAAATTTACTGGCTTCTCTCAAATCACATACAGTCAAAGGCCCTCTTGCCTAGGAATGGTTCCTTCCCACAGTGGGCTAGTCCTGTATCAATTAAAGTGCCCAACAGGCTAATTGGTGAAGGGAGGCAGGTCCCTCATCCCAGGTGTGTTAAATAGGCAACCAAGTCAGACCCCCAAGGCTGTATGTCACTATTGATAGTAAGGCCTAATTCCAAAAAAGCACTAAAATTGGAAGTTTTACATTTCAAGTTTTTAAAATTCTTCCAGAGAGTAAAAGTCATTTTTAGAGCCTTGAGAATGAGGTAAGGACAGTTGTTAGCCGTGAATCGTGGATCTCTGAATCCTGTAGGAGTTAAAGATAGAAATGACTGACTCAGAGAACACTGCCATTTCCGAAGAAGTTAAAGCCCCTTGGCTGCAGTCTCAGGTTTCTGCACCTGCCATCCCTAGGACCTTATGTGTATGGTTTGTGGATGTAAAAACAGGCAAAAGGATGTTGAATGGAAAGTTTTACTACAGAGTCAAATTCCAACTTTAGATATCTCTAAGACCCAGTTAGAGATTTCTAAATAGATCATCTCAATGGAAGAGGTGGGGCGGATCAACTGGAGAACATGGAATAAGTGAACTTTTATTTTCATCCTAGGGCTAACATTTTCAAAGCACATTCAATCACACAAATTCCTGTTCACTTTCTGCAAAAGTAAAAACATTTTCACCTCACATTTTTGCATTTTTCATTAACTTAGAACACCCCCAAAAATTGTGTTACTAAAGTTTAAATTATGTAGTTTTTATCACTATAAAGATTTTCATTTTGTTTTCAGGAATCAAACTTGGCCTCCCATGTGCTAGGCTTTCAACTTAAATTTGTATAAATACAGTATGCAGTGTGATTCTTAACATGTAGATAGCACGTAATGATGAAATCGGGGTAGTTTGAATTTGCATCTACTTAGAAGCTGGTTTCTTTTTTTAAGCTCAATCTGCTTTTATTTTAAAATATACCCCAACAGCTGATTAAAAGGATATGATCCTAGTTTCCATAAAAATGGTTCTGTCAGCTCCACAAATAATCCACATAGATTTTGTATGCATTCGAAACTGCTGTGTGCATTTATCTTGTGGCAGGGAACCAGTGGTGGCCAGCCACTCACCACCTTGACCTGTATGCACAGTGCCACAGCCCTAGTAACGCTGGGACAGATTATAAACCCATTCCCAACTGGAGGAAAGTTTAGGGGAAAAAAACTCAAGAATGTCAGCCTTAGATGTCTAGGTTTTTTTTTTCTGTGATTATACATGTCCCATACTAAACTTAAAGAATTAAAAAATATTTACTCAAGTTCACCAAGAGGCAGTAAAGGAACTGAAATATTTCCTGATCTGTTATTTATATGCTCTTCGTTCAACATTTCACAAATAAGTTGCTTCCATTCAGATACCTCCTTTGTTGTCAGATAATGGGAGCTGCTGCGAAGCTTTTGCATTTTAGGTGTGCATGTTTGCAAAATGCAGGGGATTTGCAGTTCTCCCTACATCTGGAATTTTATTTTTAATTTTTTTTTTAAAACCAATCTCTTTCATTTTACATACCAATCCCAGTCCCCACTCCCCTCCTGCTTCCCTTACCTCCCCTTTTACTCCTGAGAGGGTAAGGCTTCCCATGGGGAGTCAACTAGTTCTGGCACATCACTTAGAGGTGGGGCCAAGCCACCCCACAATCCCCCACCTCCATATCTAGGCTGAGCAAGGTATCCCATAATGAATGGGCTCCAAAGAGCCAATTCATGCACTAGGGATGGTCCCACTGCCAGTGGCCCCACAGACTACCCAAGCCACACAACTATCACCCACATTCAGAGGGTCTAGTTTGGTCTCATGCAGGTTCCCCAGCTGTCGGTCATGAGTCAGTGAGCTCCCACTAGCTCAGGTCAGCTGTTTCTGTGGGTTTCCCCAGTATGGTCTTGACCCCTTTGCTCTCTTCAACTGGACTCTGGGAGCTCGACCCAACAAGCACGGTTTATTTCATTTTTTTTAAAGGATTTATTATGTACACAGTGTTTTGTCTGTATGCTTGCTGGCCAGGAGAGGGCACCAGATCTTACAGATGGCTTCTGAGCCACCATGTGGTTGCTGGCAATTGAACTCAGGACCTCTGGAAGAGCAGTCAGTGCTCTTAACCTCTGAACCATCTCTCCAGCCCCCATGCACGGTTTCTTTATGCTGTGAATCTTTGAGTCACTCATACTGCTTTCTAAAATAGAAGTTACTCTAGTTTTATTTATTTGAAGATTTATTTGTATATGCAGTGTACTGTCTACATGTATGCCTGCAGAAGGCACCAGATCTCATTACAAATGGTTGTGAGCCACCATGTAGTTGCTGGGAATTGAACTCAGGACCTCTGGAAGAGCAGCCAGTGATCCTTAACTGCTCAACATCTCTCCAGCCCTGAGAAGTTGTTCTGAAAGCCACCCTATTGTACCGTAAAATTCTGTTAACTTACTATAGTGTCACTATTTTGGTACTGTTTATCAAACATTTTTCTGTTTTTCCCATCTTTGCCTCTGGTGACCTTTTGTGTCTACTTACACAAATGAACTCTTTCTAGCTTCCATACATGAGAGAACATGTATTTTTCTGTACCTGGTTTCTTTATTTTGTTCTCCAGTTTCATCCATATTGCCACAAATTCGGGGATTCTTAATTTTTTTTGTGGCTGAATACTTCATTTTGTGTGTGTGTGTGTGAGAGATTTGTATTTTTTTTTACTGTTGGATACATACCTGCAGCATACTTCTCTGCACATGTAGACATATATCTGCCTCATTCTTTTCCATGAATATTATGTTGCAAAAATGTACCTTTATTTAGCCACATTCTTCTCACCAGTCTGCTAAGGAGGCGAAGAGAGTGTTGATGCATCCCTGAACTGGAGGCAGAGTCGGTTGTAGGCTGTTGCTAGGACACTGCTGGCAGTTGAGCCCCATCCTCTGAACGAAACGAATCCTCCCAACCACTGGCCGCTAACGAGGTTAAGCTACCCAAAATTAGGGCATAGAGGGAAGGTACTGTCCAGACCCCATCCTGACCTGAGGAGCTGTTGCCCTTCCATAGCTGCTCAGCGAGGGAGAATCACTCACTTTCGAGTGCTCCCTCTAGTGGGTTTCCCGTGTTCTGGCCGATGACTCCATACCCATGCATCAATTTGGCTTAGTGGGTGATCAAAAACAGAATTTAAAAACAGGTGAACTTGGGGGAGCTGTGAGGAAATTGGGAAATGGGGATAGATCTAATATTTCATTGTATATTTGTATGAAAATCTCAAAAATAAAATCAGAAATATGATTTTTTTAAATGTTCAGTGGGTAATTATTAATACACATCCCCTAAACTTTTTCCTCTTGTAAAGCTGAAATTCTGAGCCTTTGCACACTAAGCCTCGCCCTCCGTCCCGGTACTCCCGTTCATTCCTGTCTCATTACCTCACATGGTTGGAGTCCTACAGCCCTGTTCACTTCACATACCAAGGTTCAGCCATGTCACGTGGCAGCAAGTTCTCTGTCTTTTCATTGTTGAAGGGAGAGTTGTACCGTGTCCTGCCTGGCCCCAAACTCATGGCAGTCCTCCTGCCTCAACCTCAGGAATTCTAGAATTGCAAACTTCCCATTTTCCTGGTGGTTGTTATAACCTGATTTGCTACTTAATTATCTGAGTTCTTTGTGTCTAATAACTCCTTATCAGACATATCATTGCAAATATTTTCTCTGACTCTGTAGGTTGTCTTTCTGTCTTCTGCTAATTTCATTGTTTTGTTTTCCATTGTTTGTTTCTGTTTAATGAGCCAGGGTCTTGTGTAGCCCAAACTGGTTTCAACTTACTAGATGACCAAGGCTGGCCTTACTGCTCTTTCTGCCTCAGCCTTCAGAGTGCTGGGGATTATAGGTTATAGTCTATAAATCATTAATTCCAGGCCTGGGTAATTGACTTAGTTTTTTAAATTTAATACGAAGATACTCTGTTGATTGTCATTTAACTGAAGTTTAATTTTAATGTAGTCCTATATGTCTATCTTTGTTGTGTTGCCTCTGCTTCCAGGGTCATATCTAGGAAATCATTAAATATATTTATTTATCTTTTTCATTATTTTTTTCCTCCCAGTATTTGAAAGCTGTATGCCTTACAGTTTCATTAAACTAAAGAAAATGGCCAGTTAAACACAGAACATCAGAATGATTTGGGGGAAATTGTGATTGGTTCGTTACCTATAAAATTTTTGTGAAAGCATGAAAGTGTCACTGTTAGTTTAAATGTAAGAGGGGATAGAAAATACTAATAGTATTTAGTATGCTGTTCTCTACAACAGAACATTGAGGAAGCTTTCTATTTACATGTTGGGGTTGGGGAAATGGTTGGTCAATAAAGGGTTAAGGAGCACTTGCTGCTCTTGAAGAGGACCTGGGTTTGGGTACCAGCACCCATATGGTGGTTCACAATCATTAGGAGCTCCAGTTCCAGGAGACCCAAATCATCACTTCTGTGACACTTTATCCTTTCTTAGTTACAGTTGTCCCCTGGTACCAATGGTGGATGGGTTCTGGAACTCAGCAGGGGCCAACATATACAGATGCTCAAGCCCCTCTATATAGAATATGACTATAGAGAGTGTCGTGGTGTTTGGATTTAACACACATTTAACTAATTCTATTCATACTTAAGGATTATGTTCTGGGGCTCAAGAGATGGTTTGGTGGTTAAGAGCACTGTCTGCTCTGGAGAGAGACTGGATTTGGTTTCTAGCATCCATATGGGCTTGCAACCCATTGGTAACTCCAGTTTCAGGGAATCCTCCTTTCTTTCCTGGCTTCTTTGGGCTCCAGGCACACAAAGTACACATACATACGTACGTACGTGCGTGCGTGCGTGCATACATACATACATACATACATACATACATACATACATGCATACTGCCACGCCTACGCCAGCACCTGCGTGACAGAATGTCTCTAAGGTGGGAGTTGGCCTCAGGTGAGGGGTGAGAGCTTCCCGGAGCGATGCCCCCAGCGATTTCCTGGCGAGTCAGCCGACTAACGCTGTCTGACTAAGCCTTCTCCTCGATCAATGAG
>LOEQ01000433.1:243735-253892 GCA_001685075.1 Bramus lutescens | reverse complement strand
AGCCACCATGTGGTTGCCGGGAATTGAACTCAGGACCTTTGGAAGAGCAGGTAACCGCTGAGCCATCTCTCCAGCCCTCATTTGAAAATATTTATGACCGAAACAAACGCTTTTGTTTCAGTGAAACACACCATGGCTGTGTGCTGCTGTCCTGGGAGGAAGGGCCGAGCTACCAGGCAAGGCAGAGAACTATGAACCATGGGGTCCACACCAGAGGGCATCCTAGGCACAGAAGGCTATAACGATGCTACCTGGGGTAAAGGATGCCATGTCTTGTTAGCTGCTAGACAGACTTGCTGTGTCAGAAGTGCGAGCAGAGACACGGCCTCTCCAATGCACCTTAGGACGGAAGAGAGGCTTCAGGGGCTGTCTCACCCAATCCAGTTCAGCTGACTCTCCTCAACTGACAGCCAGCCAGCTGAGCACCTTCAGCACCCATCAGCTGAGTGGCCTGCACTTCACAACCAGAGCCCAGAGCATCAGGCCAGAGACAGGAAATATCAGCGGCNAGGGGCTGCAGAAGGCAGGAAACACCACTGCCTCTTCCAAGGAGAGGCTCAGTTTGGGGGCTATAGGGTGAGCTGGGTCAGGGCTGGATCTCAGTCCTTGGTTGAAATCCCAGAGACCACTATGGACTGCTAGCCTGTCATGTTTTAGTCTATTCATAGCTACGCAGTTGCTCAGCAACAGGGATCCATTCTGAAAAATCTATCATTAAGTGATTTTTATTATTGTTCAAGCATCATGTGCTAAACTCATGCTCGGCAACAGGGATCCATTCTGAAAAATCCATCAGTGATTTTATTATTGTTCAAGCATCATGTGCTAAACTCACATAAACTAAGGTGGTGACATCATCACGAGATGACATAATCTGTGACCATAGTTGTATATGCCACACCATTATCATGCCGTGTATCATGGTGTGGCTTTTCACAGCAAGTGGTCCTTACGGCATGATAGTTTTTGCTATCCCATTCCCCTACAGTTAGCATACACACAGTCTTATATATACAACCATGGCCTTACATGTACATACCAGCTTTATATACACATACACAGTCTTACATAAACATGCATAGCCTTACATGTACAAACACAGTCTTACATGTACAAACACAGCTGTATATGTACACACAGGACCTTGCATGTACACACACATCCTTACATGTACACACACATCCTTTCATGTACACACACAGCCTTACATATATACATACAGCCTGACATATACACACACAACCTCATACATACACACCAGCCCTACATGTATATACACATTTATGGTGGGCAGGGTGGAGATAAAATATAAACTCCATAGTCTTCTTACTTTGCAAATAATTTTCTCTCAGGATACAACTTCAGGAATGTTCAACCAGACTAAAGATTTAGAAGAATCTTGCTTGGACAGGCTCACATACATTTTCCATCCACTAACGATACTTAGGTAGAAAACTTATCTTCCCATTCCCCAAACAAGGGTGTCCACTGTGATCTGTCTCATCAGCCCCCCTTGACACTGTGACAGGGTCGGTCTGAGGAAGGCAGCACTGGCCCCTCTCCACTGTGAACGCAAGCTTTCCCTCACCACTGCACGCTCTGAGCTCCACGCTGGGGTGTGGAGAACATCGAAGACCCTCAGGGACACCAGAGGCCCTCTTTATGGAAATTTAACTCTACTGGGAGAGGTCAATTATGTCACAGAGCCTGCCAACCCCATCACCCCACATTGCGCAGCTTCTAGCTAGGCTCAGTGCATGATGCTCAGGATGCAGGCAGTTCCTCACCTACCTTGTCCCTCACGTGTTCATGGATGCTGGCTTGGCCGTCACTGAGAAACTTCCCGGTGCTTCAGACAGATAACCAAGTACCTCATGGGTGACCTGGTTCCAGAGCTATTGCCCTGGTGTCTCTGTCCATCCTAATTGCTACAGCTTTGGGGAACTTCAGCAAATGGCAGGCAAAAGGTTGTTGTTGGTTGCAAGACCCACACTACAGTCAGCTGACTCAGGGAGAAAGGAATCAAGGTACTGCATGAAGGGCTGAATGCCTCTCTACTCTACTCTCCTCAGGAAATCCCAGCCTCAGTGAGAAGCCAGGACTGAAAAGGCAGCCTGCCTAAGAATGGGCTATGGGAATACATCAGTCCTTCAAGCAGGCAGCAAGAGACACTTAGCACGGGGCCAGCAAAGGGCAGGGGAGAAAGGATCAGCCACCGTGCCGCCTCAGCTGCTCTGCTCTGCGGAGCAAGCTCACCTCCCTTCTGCCACTTGCTGAGGAAAATGCTCAGATAGTTAACTCCAGGCACCAGGAGCCGAGGGAGCAAGGACAACATCAGTAAAGAGAAAAATGAGCAGCAACTGACATACATCACAGACTCTGAAGTGTCTTTCCCAGCAGGGAGAAGCATCTAAAGACAAGAGCGGAAAACCGCGAGTTCGCAAATAAACCAAACAAGGACTGAGAGCACAGCGTTTGTCTCCTGATACTCAACTGCTGCGGAGACAATAGATAGTAATAGTCATTGATTCCCCACAGTGGGTCCCTACACTACGCTCTGTAAATGCAGTCGGGGGAGCGAGGGACAGAAAGCCCATTATTGCTGCGTAATCTGTGTGTATGTGGCGGGGGTGTGTGTCAAACTTTCTTGGAAATTTTAGTTTTATTGAGTTATAATATTCCAGTTTCCCAAGGTAAAAAAACAGTTAGAAATAATAAAATCTGCTATGATGGTGATGACTACAGCTACCATTGAACAGTTTCTCCTCAACCCGACACTGCGCAGCTTCTATCACAGCCGGAACTAGCACACACGACAGGTTCTGTTCATAGCAAAGAAGAGGAGATGGAGGCCGGAAGTCCGTGCCAAGCGAGGCCAAGATCTGAATCCACATCCAGAGGGCTCCATGTGAGCACACTGGCTTCCGCCTTGAAAAACAGTGCTCACCAAGTTAGCTCACGAATAAAGGAGGGAAGGAGGAAGATGATGATGAGGTAGCTTAAAACCCAGTCAAGGCAAAGCCTGCTGTTTGGGAGCCTGTCCTCACAGCTGAGGACAAGGGTGGAGAATGGCGCACACACATCTACACAAAGCACTTCTGTGGCTGGTTAAAATGTAACCGGCCACCAATATACAAGGATCCCCCAGGGACACAGCTTTCCAAGGGTGGCTCCACTAGGCCACGGACCATGTTTAAGTTAGTATGTTACCATTAAAAAAATCACTTTCTTTAGGTGTGGGGAGGAATTGTCAGTTACTTAGACTTTCTCTTGCGAAGTCACCCACGTGTGATCACTTAACACTGCAATCAAGTGTGTAAATGAGCGAGAAAAGATCAAGTTCTAGTGAGGGGCTGGGGACCTGAGCAGATGCACACCAGCTTGGTGGGTTGTTATTGTTAAAATAGAATTACTATAGACCCCATAAAGTCTCTTTCTAACAAAGGAGAATTGACTCCCAGAACTGACATAGAAAAGCTTCTAATCCTAGTGCTGGGGAGACAGAGACAGGAGGATCCCTGTGTCTCGCTGGGGAGGCAGAGATGGGGAACCCCTTGGCTTGCTGGGGAGGCAGAGACAGGAGAACCCCTGTGGCTCACTGGACAGCCAGTTCACTGAGAGACTCTGTCTCAACAAGAGGTGAACTACTCCTGAGGAATGGTACATGAGGTTTATGTCTAGCCCTTAATACACACATGCACATATACCTGTACATGCTTGCACACATGCACACACACACATACACACACACACACACACACAAAAGAAACCACTGTAGGGCTTGAGCAAGACCTGCACATTGGTGTTCGGAGAAGCACTGTTTACAGTTGCAGCCCAAATACCCATTGGTGGTTGAATAGATAAACAAAATGCAGTATGTCCATAGCGAGGAACACTATTCCATCAACAGAAGGTGTTGGGAGCCCGGCAAGCTAGTCATGGAACAGCGTATGACTATCTGTCCATCGGGTTCCCTTAGGCAAGGCACCCGTGGCAACGGATTCTCACTTGACAAGGACCAGGAGACCATGGGACAGTGTAGGAGTTTGCAAAATCTCTGGATATTCTGTTCTTTCTTGACTATTTTCCCCTAAGATTCAGCAGGGGGCTAATGCTCCCCAAATTTCTTATCTGGAATTATTAATTACAACTCCCAGCCCTAGGAACTTTTCTCACTCATTATAGATAGTTAGGTACCTATGAGAAAGCAACACTTTGATCACTGACCGTGCCTCACAGTTCTGGAGAGGAGAGTAAGGCACACAGAGAATAGGGAAAAAGCCTCAGAAATACACAAAGAGCCAACTGTTGAGAGTAAGTTCCCTGGATACAGAGCATATAGAATCTATGATAGGATCTAGTATTTTCTGATGGGAATAATGCAATGTAAAATATGGGATGATAGATCCATCTTGACCATACATAGGAGCTTGTACTGGGAGAAGTGTGGTACAGTGAGACAGGAAAAGCCTGCCTTACCAAAGTCTGACTTTTACAGAGAGATGGAGACAGGGGACCCTCTTGTAGAAAAGGGAACTGTATAAAGGCACTTCTTGCAGACATGAAAGAACCATCCAGGTCTGAATATTGTTGTCCTTAAAGCATCGTACCCATGTCTATTACTTTTTAACTTTGTAATCTCAGGTAGCTGCCAGCTGACATCAGTGCTGCAAGAGCAGGATGTGTCTGGCTCAATATTTAGTTAAGTCTGCAAATATGCTGAGCTCTGTGTCTAGAATAAGATATGCAGGAGGTGGGAAAGTACATTTGGGGAAGCATAAAGGGGAACAATGGGGACTTTTATAATCATTATGATGTATTTCTTAAAAGTCAAAAACAGGAGCCAATAATAAAGGTATTTATGTAAGCCTGGTAGAAAAAACTCGGTTAAACAGTAAATAAAGACGGCTTGAGCTATTCAGGGCCACCTGAGTGCAATCTAGGTGGTCGGAATTTCTTCTTGTGCCGATGCCCCTTTTCTGTCTCAGAACTTGAACCCAAGCTAAGGCTAGACCTCGGCAAAAAGGAAAGAGATCTGATCAATGTTTCAATACATATGAACCTTGCAGATAATAATCTAAACGGAACAAGTTAGTTAGGATCTTTAAATTGTTCAATTCAGAGCTACAAAAGTAGAGTGGCTAGCAGGCTGGGAAAGGAGTATGTGGCTTTGATATAGGGTGTCAAATGAAAGATTCAGCATTTCAGAAGTGCTTAATCCCAGAAATAAATAGAGGGCTTAACATTCTTGGTGACAGGCCATGTGGAGGCCCTGAACGGCAGGGCAGGACCAAGCAGAAGTTGTGGAAGAATCCCTTCCTTTTCCCTCAGTTCATACTGCAAATGGGCCAGCAAGATGGCTCAGGATAAAAGCTCTTGTTCCTTAGACTGAGTTCAACAGCTCAACAACCTCAGTTCAATCATTGGAACAATGTGTGTGTGTGTGTGTGTGTGTGTGTGTGCACCACCACCACCACCACAAACACACACAGACACACACACCACAAACACACACACACACACACACCACCACCACAAACACACAGACACACACACCACAAACACACACAGACACACACACATGCCACAGACACACACACACACACCACAAACACACACAGACACACACACATGCCACAAACACACAGAGACACACACACATGCCACAAACACACACAGATACACATACATACTACAAACACACACAGATACACACATACCACAAACATACATGGACAGGAGAATCATCTGGAAGTTTCCAGCCCTCTAGCCTGGAGTAAATAGCTTGGCAGGAACTAAAGAGACTCTGCCTCAACAGGGCAGAAGGAGAGAACAGATTCTAGAAAGTTATCCTCTGACCTCCATGCAAATGACATGGCACATATGCACCCACAGTCTCTGTCTCTGTCTCTGTCTCTGTCTCTCTCTCTCTCTCACACACACACACACACAAACACACTAATAAAATAGTAACAATATGCTTCGAATAAACCACTGTGGTGTTACACAGAGTTAGGGATTAGCAGGAAATGAGAATATTAGTAACAGTATCTTGACCTCAGTATTGTGAGGATATATCCGAGATTTGGAGTCAGTTGCTTGAGTTTATGGGAAATGGAAGCAGATGATAAATTCCACTTTTAATTTTTTTAGACTTATTTAATTTTATGTGGCTGACTGCTTTGCCACATGTGTGTGAATGTACCACTCGCATGAATATGGCCCAGGGAAGTCAGAAGACAAGGGTGGAACTCCTGGAACTGGTTACAAAGTTAGAAAGTAATAAACATGGGCATTTTTATTAGAAAGTAATAAAAATGATGCCACGCTCTCAGGAAAGGCTACGTTGTAATAGATACGTACTCGGTTATAGAATTTTAATACAAAATGAGAATAAACGCTAAATCATGCAGTTATATATCTACAAACATGTAATAACACATAGAATACGGATCTACCATGAGAGTTAAAGGACAGTGTCAAAGGATTGCTGGCAAAGAGATAACAAGACAGAGTACCCAAGAAACTCCCAGAAAAATAACTTCTAGTAGTGAATAAATAGAAGAAAAGACCCCTGGCCTCATACACAGAAAATAAACACAACTATAATAATGGAATAAGAAATTAGGCAGGTGTAGAGGGATTGCTCCGTGGTTAAGAACACTTGCTGCTCTCAGAGTGTCCTGGCTGCTTCCCAGAACCCACATCAGCAGCTCACAATCCCTGAACTGGGGTTCAGGGGATCTGGTGCTGTCCTCTGGCCCCCGTAGTACTGCACCACACGTGGTGTACAAACACAGCCACAGGCATACACACATACATACACATTAAATAACTTTAAAAATGAAATTAGACTTACCGGATTGGATCAGAGAATGAATAGCAACACTTAGTTTGGGCAAGAACATAAATAAGAAGATACTCCTCCATTTTTAAGACTTTTATGAACAACTATACAAATTAAAAATGAACACACACTTTGGAAGTGGTAGATCTCCGATCAAGGATTTATCCTTCCAACATATGTCACAACTCCATGTACATGGGCATTCACATATCACCACCCATGTCTGTCATGGTAAGAAACCCAAAACCAAACCAAACAACAAAACCCTAAAACCAAACAACAAAACCCTAAAAAAGCAACATGAATGTCTAAGAAAGATGTAGCTATTACATAAATCACAGAAGAGGCCACTGAGTGTGGCTCCATAAACCACAGCACAGCCACAGGAGGATGCTCAGATGGCAAGTAGATGTACAAGGTCCCCTATGCTGAAATAAAAAATTCCCCAAATGCGGTAATTGATGACGTTGCAACATAAAATATACAAGAGGAGAAAATAATGCATCCTTCGGTTTGAAAGGAAGAGTTGGGAAATAAAATTGAGTTTATAATCTGCAAGGTAACTGATTTTCTTTTTATCCATTATCCATCATTATTACTAGTTCTTAAAATATTACTCAAAAATAAGATAAAAATGTTATGTAAGAATAAACAGATGTTTGGAACCAGAACTTAAGTTCTATTTTTCCAGTAGTTCTACAGCAAACATACACTGACTTCTAATAATAATATATACCATTATTATTATTATTATTATTATTATTATTTTGGTACTGGGGGCTGAGCCCATGGCCTCAGGCATCATAAGTATTGAGTTTTATTCCAGTATACCAGGCCTGTTTTTACATCTTAAAATTTTTTATTTATTGTTATAGTTTGTGTATGGGTGTTTGGCCTGCATGTACACGCAGTTCCTGCAGTGGCCAGAAGAGGGAACCCGATCCTCTGATTACAGAAGCTGTTACAGAAGGCTATTTAATTGCAGTGTTAAGTGCTGGGGACTGAAAAAAAGTCCTCTGCATGAACAAGTGCTATTAACTGCCAAGCTGTCTCTCTAGCTTCTTTACAACTTTCTAAAATTATTATTTTTAAGTTTCGAAGTCAGGCCCTCAGTAAGTTGCCAAGGATGGCCTGGAATTGGAACTGTTTCTGCCTTAGCCTTCCGGGCAGCTGGGATTACATTTCTACAGCACCCGACCGGGCTAAAAATGCTATTTTAAATAGTTAAAATTCTGAACATACTTTCCCAGAACCTTCCAAAGTGTGGTTGCTTGTTTCATGTTATATTAGCTTTGAAGGATTTCCAATGTCATCAAGCTGTTTGTTTTTTTATAATAATACCAATGTTAGGGGTTTAAGAGACAGCTTGGGACGTGCTTTGGAATTCTGGTCACTGTGGCTTCACTTATTCTCAACATGTCCCTGCTGTTATCATTATTGTTGCTGTTGCTGGGCCTGAACCCAATGGCCTCACCGTGACTCAGCTATACCAGCGCGGTCAGTGGATCAAAGGGCAGAAGGTCATGGTCCTTTTGAGGCAGGGGACTGCATTTATTGATCCACCCACCCACCCATCTATCTGCTGACAGTCCTTCCTCCTCCCAGTCCCTCCTTTTTCTTGAGGCAGTGGTTCCCTAGAAACAGCCCTTGTTTACCACGTCTACTTTCTAATAACGGAGACAGAAAGTAAGAATTTGGCAAATAGGCACCAAGCCAGAAACAAAGGAAACAGATCGCAAGCACACTGCCTTTCAGCCTGCCGAGCTGTGCGCTGGGAAGGATCTCGAACTCACTTGCTCTGTGATGCACTGCAAGGAAGTTTGCAACAAGATTCAACAAATTCCAAATAAACCTGAAACAGATTCGGAGTCATTGTTATTTATATATATTTCTTCCCCTTTGAAGTGAGTTTTCAAAATACCCCGTGTTTACGGATGAAGCCTGGGAAGGTTTCCCCTTCACCTACAAAGCGTTCCCTTATGGATATGGAAGCAGGAGAAGTAGAGGCAGGAATCACGCTGGAAGTTACCATGTCTGCTCACCAGTCAGAATTTACCCCAGCCCACTAAGGTTGGGCAGACATCTCTGGGCTTCCCTGAGTTAAGAGCATGACAAAATTCTAGTTCCTCCAGCAGATGCGCCTCTGACAGGATGGCCTACAAACTGATCTCCTACCACCAAGCAACTTCCCAGCAGCCGAGCTCACACAAGCCCTGAGCACACCTGTGGCCTGTCCTTCGCTACAGGTAACGAGACCCAGGTATACATGGGTTTAAACAAAAGCTTAAGGTGGGGGGAGGGGGAGAAGAAGGGGTGGGAGGAGGAACTGTGGTGGGTATGTAAAATGAATTTTGAAAGGTGCTTAAATAAGACTTCAGATAAGAAATGTGAGACCCTGCAACATAGATTTCCAACAAAGAACAGAAATTCATGAAGAGAAATAACCCCCATAATAGCATCTAATATAAACTGTAGGCCAATGGTCTTTATCAGTCCTCTGCCTGTCCTGAGAGATAGGCCAAGCTCTGGACATTTCTGAGCAACATATGAGTCAACGCTTGTCACCCCACAGCACCCTGACCAGTGACCAGCAGGCTTAGGAGTCGGGAAACCAGGAGCAAAGAACAGCCAGGCAGTTATTCTGTAGATCATCAGGAGGGGTAAGATGCTGGAAGTTAGCAGTGTGGGTCACCTGTGCAGGACTGGGTAAGCCAGAGACAAGGTGTGGGGCTTGGCCGCTCTAAGGATGGTGCTGCCATCATGGGAGGGGATGAGTCATGGGTGGGAATGGTTCCGAAGCAGGAAGGAAAGGCACTCAGCTGGGCACGGTCAGTGTGTGTGTGTGTGTGGAGAAGCCAGGAAAGCAGTGGGCTGGAGGGAGTCATTCGAGCTTCAGGCAGGAGTGACCATGTGCTCAGAGGTGAACAGTTTGACTAGATCTACAGTTGTCCCCAAATTTCAGCCCTTTAGAATGGAAAAAGTATGCGAGTCAGTGATTCTCAACCTGTGGGTCACAGCCCTTTGGAAGTCGACTGACCCTTTCACAGGGGTCACCTAAGACCATCAGTTATTATTTATAGTAAAGTTTATAACGAGCAGAATTACAGTTATGAAGTAGTAATGGAAACCGTTTTATGGTTGGGGGGGTCCCCACAACACGAGGAACCTTATTAAAGTGTTGCAGCGGAGGAAGGCTGAGAACCACTGTTGTATATATTAGAATCTTTGCAGATTTAATAAGTTAAAGATCTCGAGATGAGGGGCTGGAGAGATGGCTCAGAGGTTAAGAGCACTGCCTGCTCTTCCAAAG